>JACEII010000025.1:2423248-2450985 GCA_014332785.1 Antheraea mylitta | reverse complement strand
TACCATATACCTATACCATATACCTATACCATATACCTATACCATATTGCCTATAAAAGAAACTTTGATAAATATAGTTCAAAAAGCGCACAGTTATGCTTACGTTATTCTGAATGGGTACATATTCTTGGTTGGTGTATACACCCATTATATTTACAGCGCTTCATAACGTTAAAACTGTAAGCAAAGGTATATTTGCAAACGCGTAAACTCGAGCTTATATCCGTGAATTCCATCATGTAGAGTGTTTCAAATCAGGGTTGCTATCTATTGACAGAATTATTATTCACAGTACTTAAAACGGCCGTGGAGTTTGGAACCCTGATAACTAAGTCTTAGCAAAGTAATCACAACACTTGGTATATTATGTTTGGACACCATATCTATAGATGCAGGTTCAAGTCCTTGCAACAGGATTGAAGCTTTCTGTGAAGAAAAAAATAGTGCTGAAACCATATCAAGATGGTAGGGTTCTTATCGAATCTGCCCGACTACCTAGCACCGTCAGTTTGAAAATCTATCGCCATCTGTTGGTGTGTTTCAGAAAATGCCTTTTTTTTTCGAAATGACTACGCTATTGACCCAGCAAGGTCTTAACAGCTTCACCGAACTACTAAGGCGAGCGCTTAAGGCACTCAGCGATTTTATTTTTGGCAACTAGCTCAAGGGTGCGCGGCACACCTCGGCTTGGCTGTTGCCTGTTACATGCAAATCGCGTCCTACCTTAGCTAACCTAGCTAGTAGCTATCTATATGTGTATGAGTTGTTGAGATGTATATGTGTACCAAGCATACACGCCTCAACAACTCCTCCATATATTTATTATCGGAAAATTAGAGATTTTTCAGTTCGATAAGGGAAAAAAATAAAACCCTTCCACTTTCATGTGAAAGAGTGTGGGCGTGCACGTGTGTGGAGGTGATAGTGTAGTGTTGTAGCAGTGATGTAAGTTTTTGTGTTACACTGTATCGCGCTAGCAGCGTACTCAAGGGCTCTCCGCCGAGGGATTGGACCTAGGCTTGAGTCCCTGCGGAGGGAGGGCCAAATCTGATGTGCGGGAGCAAAATTAATTTCCAGACCACGGTGGCGTGATCAGTGGGAAAATGCTTTTGAGAACCAGTTCCACTTTAAGTTAGGCGTGTTTTATCTTAGGCCACAAAGTCACCTAGCTATAAAAAACCACTGCTTGTGTATACTTAATGTCAAAATCTCTACGAATAACTAATTTGGTCATTTTAACATTTTAAAACTTGTTTATGTTAAATTGCTCTAAAGGCTGATCCCCGTAGGAGGATGTAAGGGCACCCTCAAACGGTCTTTAATACTAAATGTATTTACTAGTCGCAACCTGGCCCGTTTGCAGCTCAAGCCTAGATGCGATCCCCTAGAGTGAAACATCGAACACAGCTGATACATTGTCAATCAAAAAAAAACACACAACGCGGATCACCACATATGTAGTTAGTTAGTAAAAACATATGATGAAAGTTTTTTTTTGTTTACGTTGTCACGATCAAGGAGCGTGATAACGAGCAGTCAGACAGATAATAGTTCAATAATATATAACTACCTTAATATTATTACTAAAAGGACAACCCTAACGCGGTTTAAATATATTACTAAAAATACCCACCATGTTAGTAATATCCGACGCTTCGAAATATATAACGAGTCGGGAATTTAAGTAACGTCTGTACGTCTGTGCCATGTACGTACAATTTTAATATTATGAAATTTGGATTAAACGAAAGGCTTCTTTTGTAAGGACCCGTTTGCATCTTACCTACATAAACCGCACCTGTTGGTAAGTGTATTACAATATATAAAAAAAATGCGTCTATCAGTATCTACACGCAGAGGAAGTGATACTTCTTTGGCTTATATGTATTAAATTATATTTGTGTAAGAATACTTATAAACTATATATAATAGACTGCCTCATAGTATTAGTAATTAAATATACATCTACTCATTTTGATATACTATTAGACCGAGATAGACACTTATGCGTATTTACACGTATACGCAAATAAATACCTACCGTACGTTTAATGCTTAAATGCATAACAAAATATATCCTATAACAAGTTACACTTCAAAAAGCTCGGTAATTAGGTGTTTGTGAAATACGAAATAATATAATTCACATGAATCTATATTATACTAATTTTTGCATACATTAAACTCGATTCCACCTATCCGATGGAAATAGTATCTTTAAGTAAAACTTCTTTAGGCGTGACTAGGAGGTAACTGGATGACAATGCAACTGAAGTCCGTTACGCCAATATGGCTTCGCGTTTCTGTACAATCCGGTTAGATAATATTTAAGCATAACCAAAACTTCTCCTAAATCATAATTTATTTAATTTGTTACTACTCCGGTCGAGCCGACTCATTCATGCGGAAACCAATAATAGCTTCAACATGATTCTACTACATACAAAAAAGGTGTTCAGGAGTACAGGAAAGGACATTGGGTACTATTAATCTGGAGAAACAGTACTGTTTCCTAGAGATAGGGTAAAATCTACATTAACGCCAGGGACTTACCGAGAAAAGCTAGATATAATCGAATATAAATAGTTAATAATAATTTAATTTAGCTTAGTGTCACCTAACTGTGCGTGGGAGTAATGGTTTCCATAAAAAATATTGTTAATAAATAAATACTTAATGTACCAGCATCCATGTTGGTTGGTTGTCCAACTATCTATTGGATTCCCATATGAGCGACAAAGACCGCTTCAATGGAGCAATTTTCTAGTCTGCTGACACCACTGTAAAAATTTGATCTAGGGAGTGTCGAGAGTAGTATAGCTGTTGCTTTAGATATATCAATATCCTTCGTTATGTATATATGAAAGAAGAAGATAATTATAGAAGAAGAAAAGAAAGTTAAGAAAAGTTAAACATACGGTAATTTGACCATTTGACTTCTTGTCAATAATTGTTTCGAATTGTGTGAAACTTTATCCTTGCTCATTTTAATTTCAATAATCTTGATTCGTTTCTGCCTTTTATTTATTTTAATATGTAGAAAACTGGGCGAAAACTATAAAATTTGCTACTTTGCACTTCCGCCTGGAATTGATTGACCACTTGTGGTAAATCAATTCGTAGTCGTCTAAGCGTCGGGCGACGGAAGAGTCAACATCGATTTGATTATGCTCCGTGACGGAGCGAAACACGTTTAGACGTAGTAGTGGTCAATCAATTCCAGGCGGAAGTGCAAAGTAGCATCCACCTTAGTATTCAATGATTTTTTTTTTCGAAATGACTACGTTATTGACCCAACAAGGTCTTAACAGCTTCACCGGACTACAATAGTATTCAATGATGAATTTCCGCAAAGTAACTTCAATCAAATATAAAATTTGCTGCCCACACCACAGTGATTTAATATATTTACACCTAAATATAGGTTATATTATTGTAGCGAAGTTTGTACCTTTCTAAGAAGGCTTTTATTTAACACGTCTAAAAGTGGTTATACTCGTAAGAGTTTTAGATAGTGGATAAATATCCCATATTATGTTAAATATTCGAAGCTCCTAGTAATTTTATTTTAGCATTAACGCGTGCTTCGGCTTAATAATAAATCGAACTAGGCGCTCCATAAACTTAAGCGGTACGAACGCGTTACTATGGTAAATAGGTTAACTAAACTTCAATTAATTTATTTTGCATTACTTTTTTACATCGCTTGGCTCCTTAATAAATATAGTGGTTAAAGTGTAATTCATAAAATCGTTACATTTGTTTTCTTTTGTAAGTTTATATAGTAGATATTTAAAAATATTGAAAACATACTTAATTTTTTATATTTGTATTTGTAGTACTTGAATTATAAACATAGTATAATCTAAACAATTAACATATTATAGGATAAAACTACTTAAAGAAAACTCTTAAAATAATAAAATCTATTATTTAAATATAATATAGAGAAACAAAATAATAAATTACTATTAAAAAGATTGATAACAATAGACAAACTCAACAGAGTTAATCGATTATCTTTTTGAATATATTTTTGAAGTGAAACTTCTAATGCGACTCCCAACAAGGTTGCGTTAAACGTTTAACGCTACCATAAAGGGGGGTATGAAAGCACCATTGTGTTAAAAGTTAAACGCTCGGGGGGGGGGGGGGGGGGGGGGGGGTAATAGAAAGAGACGGATCGAGAGTGAATTCGTTACACTCGAACGCATGCGCGTAGTATACTTGTTTATATATATTTATTTATATCAATTTATACTCCTTCCTATTTTCATTTCCACATTACGAAGTTTCACTTCTTCCGTGAGGAGTCCCAAGCACTATTTTTTGGTATATCTGTTTTTATTACCTACAATGTTTCTACAATTAAAAGTAATCTGGTATCAATAGCAAAGTAATTTGTTTAAACATTTATTCCATTTTCACTAACTGTGGCTCTGTTGGAAAGAAATGCGTGAAGAATGGTACATTATGATGAAAATATTTTAGCATCGTGAAATATCAGGTAGACTCTTTTGTTTACAATGGGCGTAGGACACCGGCCATGCCTTGAATCCGACTCTATCGAAGATGCGTTTAGCACATCTGACGTCATCAGCCAGGTCCTCGTTTAGGAGATCTGGAAATAATTTAAAAACAATGATAATAATAAAAGTGGTTTTATGGTAAAGAGTGATGTATCATGTAAATAATATCTATACTAATATATAAAGCTAAAGAGTTTGTTTGTTTGTTTGGTTGAACGCGATAATATCAAGAACTACAGATCTGATTTGAAAGTTTCTTTTAGTGTTAGATAGTTCATTTATCGAGGATGGCTACAGGCTACATATCATAACGTTTAAACCAATATGAGCTGAGCACTAATGAAGAATGTCTCAAAATCGGGCTATTTTGGAAGCTTTCGATGCGTGTTAATGTCAGTACTATATGCGTTGCCATGGTAACGCGATAACAATCTCTCGCAAATATTTTCATGGTTTATTTTGTGTTCCTATTAAAACAGTTTATTCTACGTTATTTTTGTTTCCAATTTTTAATTATACGTGGTACGTTTCTATCGCAAACATTTCTAAAGTTTATTTTGTGTCGCTATTTAAAAAGTTTAGTAGTAATAATATTCATCCAATAAGATAGTCAAAGGAATTAATCCATACTGCCAATTCTGAAGTAGTTAATATAGGTAGTTTTTTTCTATATCCAAGATAATGTAAAGGTATAAGCGCCAAATCCTCTATGTAATATTTCGTAAATTTTTATCTGCTTAATTTTCAAGACAACAGAATTCATGCTTCGCGGTATTATTTATCTTTTATTTCATTTATGCACAATAAACGAACCATATTACATAAAACTCTACCAATTTTTAAAATACAAATTACAATACAATTTTAAATATATAATAAAAAATAAATTAAAATACAAATTTTAAAATACTTATCTGTATATTGTGTTAAATTGGTAGATTTTTTTTTCCGAAGCGTAGTCATTTCGGAAAAAAAAATCTACCAATTTAACACAATATACAGATAAGTAAGACAAGACTATGAATAAAATATAAAATCCACTACATGACAGACTAAAATCCCGCCAAAAACTCCTCAAAAACTTTATTCTACGTTAGTTTTGTACCCAATTTTTGATTTGTGATATATTACGTATAATAAAAGTAAAGTGAATGTATTTTATATTAAAAATATCCGAGATGCTACAAATATCAACATTTTTTTTAATTCTGTGGATATGTCTGTTTTTTTTTATTTGTTACGGGTAATCTCCGAAACGGCTGGACCTATTTGAACGGTTTTTTTTCTTAGAAATGACTACGCTATTGATCTAGCAAGGTCTTAATAGCTTCACCGGACTACAAGTAATATTTGAACGGGAATTTTACCGACAAATAAGTAACTAATTAGCTGTTTTATTTTAAGCTAGCGGGTTTAGCAGACGTTGCCTGCCCTGATAATAAGACAAACTATACCTATACCTTGCCCAATAATCATTTTATATATTGGTGAAAACGGCATGAAGATGCGTTCTGTAGTTTTTGATCTTATCGCGAACAGGCATATAGACAGACGTGGAACAGGACTTTTTCTTACACTATGTAGTGATAAGCTGTTATCCGTGCCTTCGTCCATGTGAAATTAATCAAAAATATGTTGTTCACTGTAAACATACACGAGCTGTACTGGACTCCAAGATTTTTTTATACCAAAAGGCAGCAAACAGGCTGACGGCCCACCTGATGGTAAGTGGTTAACGTCGCCTATGAACAACTGTAACACCAAGGGTATCGCTGTTGTAATTGAAAGTCATATGTGATTTAAATTATAGCAAGGTATGATAATAACTTAATTATATCGACACTATGGACATATTATATCTATATAATAAAAGATTTAACACATATTGTTCGAAAATGTATAGCTTAATATTTTCATTACTTTCTTATATAGTGTAAGTGGGCACTAAGGGTCATATATAGCAGTTTAAAGTTCCAGTTATGTGGCTGATGATAAATCTCTTCCCATTCGATTCACTATTCTTATTCACATATATAATGTACAAGTACATGTTACCTGTTACAGTAGATGATGTGCGTGTGATACTTACAAATATTTTTGAAAGAGTATTATTGTAATTTACACTAGATATGTGATCAAAATTTTACATTTATTTAATATATTTAAAAAAAAACGCGTGCGGAGCCGCGGGCAACAGCTAGTCATAAATAAGAATGTATATTTGTTTGTTACACGTTCAGAATAATTACTAAATAGATCATTTTGAAATTTTGCATACAGTTGCCAGGAGTGTAGAAAAAATAATGATGTATTATTGAGTAAAGTACTGTTTTTTACATCATAGGAGGCAAACGAACAGGTGAGTCAACTGATGTTAAGTGATCATCACAAGGGGGTTGGTGAGGGAGAGGGGGAGGTGGTCCTCCGGCGCTTTTATTGACCGAACGAAACGCAACAGTGTAAGGACTATTACTTCACGTCGGTTTTCTTTGAAAGGGTGGTAGTACTCCGGAAGAGCCAACCAATTCATGTTGAAACCAGTAACAGCTTTAGCGTAGCTCTACCACTTGTAGAACGTATTACGAGGCTTTGGAAAAAGCCATCATAAACAGCATGGTGTACTGCTCATCTAAAAATTTCACTTCTACCGCCTGTAGATATGTTTTTTTAATAATAGTTTCAATAGCAGCTTGAATATGTTTAATTTTTCGTTAATTAATTATATTATTTATTAATCATGTATGTACCTTCGCATTTTAAGCTGCAATGGCCACCCTTACGACCTTTCTTGCACCATTCCTTGTTGTTAATCTGTAAACCATAAACTTAATTATGTAAATCGAAATTATAAGTTTTCTTAGACATTTTCAAAAGTTGTCAAATAAATCTTTAGGCAATCATTTTAGAGCCTAGTTAATATTGACTTTTTTTTTTCTCGAACTGACTACGCTATTGGCCTTAATTCTTTGGCCTTTACAGCTTCACCGGACTACTAAGGCGAGCACTTAAGGCACTCAACCGATTTTATTTTGGTAACTAGCTCAAGGGTGCTCGGCACACCTCGGTTTGGCTGTTACCTAGAAAAACCCGATCTATCCTAGCTAAACTATGCTAAGCTAATACATGTATCCGTTTTTGGATCATACAATTAAAAATTGCATGATACAACAACACAACATGTAATTCGAAAAGAGATAAACTAAATCTACTCGATTCAGTTCTATAAGGGAAAAAAGTAAACCCTTCCACCAGGTGTATAAGGTGCATGTCTGATTAACTATGTATGTGTGAAATCGATGTGGTGTGTACTGTATCGCGATAGCAAAATCTTTGCGTCCACCCGGGTGGCCTCGAACAAAGACATTACCAAGAAAATGCGAACAAATAGTACAGACATGATAGCTCTCTGCTCGTGACGCACGGGACAGGGATTCGAGATGTGGCCGGCCACAGAAAAATTGCTCTATTTTATATTGAAAAATTATTATTTTGTCGAGACATCGGCACGCGCGTGCCGTTGAATCGTAGCCGCGATGGCGGGAAATTTCGTGATCACGCGAATGGGCCCCTGTTTGGGGTCGTTCGCGACCTCATCGTAAGTTGAGATCTCGGAAAACTCGTGAAAAACTAAAAGCTGGGCGGACCAGTCCATGCCGGAGAGAGAGACTGCGGGGTCAGCATGTGAGGCTTCGCCGCCTGGAGTCTGGGATCGAGTCGCGTTGCGATCTGCAGTGTCCACGGGACCGGAGGGGCCCGCGCGGGGAGTGGGGTTGCCTTAGGCGCAGGTGCGGGTAGACACCGCAGGTGCCCTGGAGTGCGAAATCTGCCTAGCGTATCGGGGCTGTCTTGAGCGCGGGGCGCGGGGACAACCGCGATAATTCGCGGTGTGACCCACGCCGTGGCACAAGACGCAACTCGGAGGATCGAGCGAGTCTTTGGTGCACCAACACTCCGAAGTGGAGTGTTCGGTGTCTGAGGCAGAGTTTGGGCGCTTCTTGCGCGGCTTGGACTTCCGGGAGACGACGGTGAAGACATGTGAAACCTCCTTGCCAGAGGGACAAGGGGGCGCCTTTTTGAATTTAACGGACTCCGGAGTCCGGGCCAAAAGAAAACTGTGGGCGAAGTGCAACGCCTCACAGGGGACCTACAGTGCCTAGGGGGAGGCCCTAACACTTCTTTCTTCAACTGCACGACGACACGGAGCTCGAACCACGGAGCGAAGCACGAAGCGCCGAACTCCTGTAACGCGAACCGGCGACACGCAGCACACGGAGAACACGCAGAACGCACTAAAAAGTGCGATTAGAATTGCACCGAAAAGTGCAGTTTGCTACGTTCTGAAAAGAACGCCTGCAATCAAGTTGCAAGAAGGGAAACAAGACCGCAAAAACGCAACAAAACGTACGAAATACCGAACTTTCGATGTGAATACACGAACGCGTAAACACGCCGTGAACACTTGATCGAATAATCGAACGAAAACACGAACAAAAAATTCACATCGAAAGAGCACTGCGCACGCGTCCGACCCGCACGGCGGCACGAATCGGAGTCCACGCAAAAACTTTCGCCACCGTCAATATTGACATAGTGTGTTTAAAGTTTCAGCTTAAGCTGTCTGTTTCGTTATTGTATTTTATGTTAATGCAAAAAAATGTTTTTGTTAAAAACATTCTTCTTTATGTTTTTACAACGCAGATTTAAAACCTATTATTATTTATGTTTGATGTGTTTTCATTAATACGACAACAAATACAGTATAATTCTGATATTCTATAGTTATCATTATGCCATGACATATATTTTTCATGTGAAACATCTATAGGCTCGAGTAAACCTGATCGGTGACTAAAAGACGTGGCGACGTAAAACACGAATTTTGCACTATTAACGAATTACTAAAAAAAAAGATTTAATAAAATGAACACAAGGAGCAACTACCTAGTTTTATCCAGGTAATAACTTATACATTATATATACGCTAGCATAATCCCGAAAACAATGAACGAACCTTCACTTCTGAAAATTTAAAATTTACTTACAAAAATATTCTAAAAGACTTCATAAAACAAATCATTTAGAATCTAATTTACTTCTTCTACTATGAGATTCGACTTACGAAGATTGTACTGTACGAGTGGTTAAAGGTTCTATTTTGTATTTACAGTAATATACGATCATTACTTTGTTCTTATCTTTTCTTTTTTTCTAAAATAAAAGTTTTTTATATCATCAGCTATCTTAGCGAAAGTCTCATTAAAATCGGTCCAACTATTTTAGAGATTAGCCAGAATAAATAAAGAGATTCAAGAAATTCTAGACTTCCTTTTTTGTATAATTATCATATATCTATTACTAGCTACTACAAACTTATCGCTTCCGATATAACCCGTTCATACCTCTATTATTTCCCTACTCATATAGCTGTCGAGCTTCGAAATTAAATAGTCTTCTAGTTATATGACGTCTTCAAATTTCTCATATAGTGTCTTGATCGCCAATACTTTAGTCGTTCACTAATCTGTTACTGGTACTACTTTCATACTGCCCCTAGTATAGTTATTCCTGATCTTTTCTACTGTATTATTATAGGCCATATATAGATTATCTGCGATCTCCGAGATCATTTCATCTACTTTGAATTTTTTCTGTTGTACATATCCTGGTCAATGATAGCATGGTTTTGGATCAAAGATCCAAAAAAAACTGGTTGGAATGAAAGTAATTGAAGTTTACAGTCTGCTGACCTTCAGACCAATATCTCCAGTTTATTACGATAATAAATATCAAGTTTGTTAAAATTGGCCTTTTATAATATTGACTTTTGAGCATTGGTAACTGATATCTTCAGATTAATCGCAAACACGAGTATTCGAACAAATACGGTATCTCTGATTCCATGCGAGTATCGTCTTGCAAACAGTCGATATATGTACGTACATAAGAACCGATGCGTTCATCAGACCGACACAGACTCGAGATTAGCAATCTCCAGGGAAAGTATTAGCTCGCAAGACGTTATTTACCGACCGCCGGGTGATTTCAATCGGGCCTTCGATTTGCAGAGTGGAACGTTTCTTCTAGTGATGTGACGCATAGAGTTCCTTTATAATTATATCGATACTATAAAATAAATACTTATCTACTCCTAACTTCTGCTACGTAGCCACAATATAAAGTAAAATGCGAATTTTTTTATTGACTTACTGTACAAAGATGTTGGTATTTATGTGTGAATAATCTGTCATTATACAGTAACGTTATCGGTATATGCCTTTGTAGGCACCACTTTCTTTGACTATTGGATAATAGATAATATAATATGAATTTGCAATTTTAGCTATTTCTCCTATTAATTTGTGCTTTCGAATTACATCATTAAATGTCAGATTTCACTTAGATTACGACCAAGGTTTATGCTTCTACGAGAATGTCCTCAACCATACTTAGGTACCTATCTAATCTTATATTATCACAAACTTACAAATGTTCTGGTATTATTAAATTTTGAGGAGCTTCCTGGTGTAAAGGTTGAGGTTTAATGCTAATCTTGGTAAAATAGGAGATCCCCTTAGGAATTTCTAATATAAAAGAATTTTCTATAATAGTTCATAAATGACTAAGTTATGATGTAATATACATTTAAAAAATTAACCGAATTTAGGACCTTTTCCTTTTTCAAGTCAGATAAAAAGAAAAGATAACAATGATACTTTTAAAACAATGAGCCGTCAAAGGACGCCTGGCACATGTGAAACACATGTGTTAAGTAAACAACACTGTATACACTATAGCTATGCGAGCTCAGTGCAGCAAGAGAGATTACGCTTGCGCAAGGCATCGCGTCGCCACGTCTCACACACATTACCACACCAACAATTAGGTTTTCTCTTGCCTATAGATGCTTTACATTAATAAATAGAAAATAGCAATTATTTAAAATATAAATAATCGATATCAATGTAAAAGGCTCGTCACTAAACATGGTAGCACTCCGCCCTATGCGAATAGATCTGAATTGATCTCGTCGCGAGCTCGCAGTAACGAGCCGCTCTCTAGCGACAATGCAAATCGCACCTCGCGAACAACCACCATCGGATAATGACGTCACAGTACCAAGATCTCGTGCTGTTACCATATTCATCTAAATCTTCATATTGATGATACAAAATATACAACAAATTCTATAGTAATGGAATGCAATGTGCTTCTTCCATGATGTGAAACATATATAGGCGCGGGTAAACCTGATCGTTGGCGTGGCGACGACGTGACGACATGCACAAACGGCTGTATGTAATCTTTCTTGCCGCACTGAGCTCACATGCCTATAGTGTAATTTGAGATACGTCCGATTCAAGCAATTTCGATGTTTCACAATTGCCAGGCGTCCCGTGACATCTCATATTTTATTGGTCACAAAGAAGTCGCTAAAGCCTCTGGATAATATAGAAGTATCAAATGGGTACATCACCTGATGTTAGTTAGTCAATAGCGTCCTTGCACTATGTAGTATTTAGTAGTGGTAGAACCAAGCTGAAGCTATTATTGTTTTCAGCACTAATGAGTCGGCTCTTCCGGGGAAGCACCACCCTCTCACAGAAAACCGACGTGAAGTAACAGTGCTTGCATTGTTGCGTTTCGTTCGGTCAGAACCGGAGATCCACCTACCTTCCCCTTCCTCCTTCCCTTTCTGCCCCCCCACCCTCCTCCCAAACACAGGCTGGCCACGCACTTGCGACTCCTCTGGTGTTGCAAGTGTCTATAGACGATGGTGATCACTTAACATAAGGTGACCCATCTGTTCGTTTGCCTCCTATGACATAAAAAAAAAAAATTAAAAAAATGTGTACAGTCAAACTTGGTTAAGCAAGAGTTTAATGGACAGCAGTATCTTTTTGACTTACAGAGTTTCTGACTAAACTAAATTTTGATGTGAAACATCTATAAGCGGAGGGTAAGCGTGATTGTTGGCGTGGCGACGCAAAACACGTACATTGCACTATTAACAAACTCAAAAACATTTGCAACCCTATCTTGTAGGTCACTTTTTCTACTAGTCTTACGTGGCACGCGTCCACGACCTAGCGCCCTTTGATAAATGTCGCCAAACACACCGCGCCAACGCCTAGTTAAATTTTTGTATTTAATAAAAATGGATATTTATGTCATAAAATAAATAAACAGTAATTATATTATGGAACTAATTTGTATTTTTTTAGTTTTTTCTTTTCATTATTATAAAACAATTTTGATGTTTCACATTTGCCAGGCGTCCTGTGACGACTCTTTTTTTTCGCTTGAAATGTGCAGTTAGAAATATGTATGAAATTGTACAGATATTATTCATAAGAAGTAGCCATAGATGCTAATAAAATGAAAACAAAAAACCATCACAATTATTTACTTAAAGAAATCCGTTAATATGTTCTGTGTTTCTGATTTTACAGTTCCTAAATTTTAACTTACCATAGTAAGCCATGTTAGGTAGTTAGTTCCATAGAATTTAAGAATGCTTCTTATACTCTTTCGCTTATAGAGGTATAGACAATTAGAAGTTTCAATTACAGAGTTCCATGAGGGAAGAACGACTTCTCGTATAGAGGGTCGTAAAATAACTTACTCTAAGTACTAAGTAACTTTTGTAGGCGGTAGAACCACGTTGAAGCTATTAATGGTTCCACCATGAATTGGTCGGCTCGCCCGGGGTTGTACAACCCTCTTGCAGAAAACCAACGTGAAGTAACAGTGCTTACATTGTTGCGTTTCGTTTGGTCAGTGAGAGCACCGGAGGCCAATCTCCCAACCTCTACTCTCCCTCTTTCCCCTCTCCATACCCCCGTCCTCTAAACACAGACTAACAACGCACTAGCAACTCCCCTGGTGTTACAAATGTCTACGGACGGCGGTGATCACTTAATATTAGGTCACCCGTCCATTCGTTTGCCTCCTATGATGTAAAAAGAAATTACTCTAAATTATAGAATTTTCACGCTTATTCAATTCTTTCTCATTCAAGCATACATGCATATAGCTAAAATCCATTTGTTTGACAGGGCGTAGGTTAAATTCTGCTAGCCTTGTATCAATACTAAGATAATACGTACTAGATAAAGCTTGTATGGTTCTATTCAAAGGAGTCGTGGCACGTTTGTGGTGCATCCGAGCGGTCTGCGAGCAATGGCCTATTTCCATCTAAATTGATGCGGGCGCATCCAGTTTATAATACGTCTCGTCCGTCTCATCTTAATGTGCGAAGTTTAGTTACGATTAAATAAATCGTATTATTTCCTTCAATGACAGCTTAAATATAGTTTTGGTCATAATATAAATGGTTTCCAAGTTGTTAGATGTTTATCCTATAAATATCACCTAAGTAAAACAAATTGTAGTTTATAAATTATATATATTTAAGTAGATATATCTTGGATAATCAGATGTTAAAAAAAATTGAAAAGTCACGCGTTGTTTGGCAGATGTGAGACATCGTTTTTTTTGCATATGTATAAATCGATGGTTATCTATACTAATATTATGAAGAGGTAAAGTTTGTGAGTTTGTGACGTTGTGGCGTTGTAAGGGGTAATCTCAAGAACTAATGGTCCGATTTGGAAAATTATTTCAATGTTATATAGCTAATTAATCGAGGATAGCTATAGGCTATATATCATTGCCCTAAGACCAATAGGAGCGGAGCACCAATGAAGAATGTTTAAAAATCGGGGTTTCTATTCCACGCGAACGACGTCGCGGGCAGAGACTAGTTATATATATTTAAGTAGATATATCTTGCATAATCTGATTAAAAAAAAAATGAAAAGTCACGCGACCTCTGGCAGCTGTGAAACATCGATTTTTTTTTGTATGAGTATAAATCGATGATTATATCTTATATATTGCTACTAATGTGTTACAACAGAGAACCGAACTAGTGTTAGTGAGATTATAACTGTAGGTATCCCTCAAGGTAATATTTTGGGACCCATCCTGTTTTTAATTTGTGTGTATGATTTATTTATTTTCAAGAAGTGTTCCACATTGTTCTATGTATATTCTTCTGCAGATGATACTGTAATGATCATTGAGAGATATCCAAAAAGATTTGAAATATGTCTTGAGAACAGTAATGAACAATATTAAGCCGCAAACAGAGTTAATATTTTTGTATAACTTTTTTTTTGTCAAAGGAGACAAACAAGCAGATCGGTCACCTTGTTAAGTGATCATGATCGTCCATAGACACTAGCAACACCAAGGGAATCGCAAGTGTGTCTCCAGCCTGTGTATAGGTGAGGGGGAAGGAAGGTGGGCGTCCGGCGCTCTCACCGACTGAACAAAAAGCAATAATTTGAGCATTGTTACTTCACGTTAGTTTTCTGTGAGAGGGTGGCACTACCCTAGGCGAGCCGACCCATTCATGCTGAAGCTATTACTAGCTTCAGCGTGGCTCTACCACCTACTTATATACAATCCAATATTATAGCTTAAACTTGTAATGGCATCTTACCATGAGATATATATAACATACTACACGATATCTAATATTATATTGCACCTCAATAATATAAAGTAAATCCCAACAGAATTACCTGTCACACAAAATCAATATACATAAATTGTTTGTGACAATCGGGCGGCCAAAATGCTATAGCTGCATAATTACACTCACTAATCACTCAAAAGCTATGCTAACTACATATAGCAGTACACCGATAACTGTACTTTATTCGCCGCGATTTGCAATTTATGCGTAAATTCATGTGATTTAACTGTTATAGCTCAATCTAATCACATAAACATAAAACAGTTTGACGCGAATGGCAACAGACTAGAACAAAATGCTTTGAATTATAATAATGTACAAAATACTATGCTGAAACTTCTCTATATAAATATTGTTACATATTGTATTTGTAGGATCATTCGAGTAATGATGTCAGCGTATCAGAGTTTTAGAACCTCCTTTGTCCAAAGTTATATAAACGAGCTTCGGTGGATCCGTGTAGTTTTGTACTGAATACGAAGAGAAAACAAAAGGAGGAAATATTCAAGTAGATGTGACTACAGTAGTGTGAGGTATAAGTGTGATTGTAGTCTATTCTGTTTTTTTACTGTATAAATCACTATATTACGCTTAATTAAAAGTACCTGGGCGACCGAGTCTAACTCGGTTCTTTAAAAAACATTTTTAAATTAAAATAAACTATTAGGTTTGCCTCACAAAGTTAACATGTTATATCAAAAAAATATTAAAAGAGATGTCTCTTTTGCTGTCTCTCGGATTCGAACTGGGGTTAGACGGATTTTTGAAGCAACCGATTTCCATCTGAGCTATTTTTGTTTTGACAGCGCTGGCGAAATTTACCTTTATATCCTAGCTATATTTTTTCATTGCCTGAAATCTCAGTAAAAAAAAAGTTTTCTATGAATAAAATCTAGCTAAATTGATTTATCGTCCCCGAAACTACCTACATACTAAGTTTTACGGAAATAGATGACGATCCTGATCCATACAAATCCTGATCCCAGATCCTGAATATATACAAATATAAAAATATACAAGAATTGCTCGTTTAAAGGTATTAGATGTCATGACAATACCATTAATTTATCTCCTGCCAAAAATACCGCTCAACGTGCCTAAAGAAGTCTTCACTTCAAAAATACTAGTCAAAAGAGTCTTTTCATTTTTGGGATTAATATAGCCTATGATATACCCACAAATAACGTGGCTTTGTATTGGTAAAAGAATTTACAAAATCGGTTTAGTAGATCCAGAGATTATCCCCTATAATCTTACAAACTCACACACACACGAACTTATAAAAGTTTAGTTCTTTATAATATCAGTATAGACTAACTGCGCCCGCGACTTCGTCCGTGTGGAACGTTATGCGACTACTAAAATCATCTGAATGTATTGATCCATTTACTTATATACTTTTCTCTCGTACTTATGCTGCGTCGTCATTAAAATTATAAAAACTTTTGATAGAGGTGACCAATTAAACAAAGACTAAGTTATTCTCGAAGATATGCTTTATGACATTCTTTGTGTGGTTTAATTGTGAACTCAGTACTTTAGCAGTAATGCCTGTTTATACAAACAGGCAGACCTACAGATAGACAGACAAACATTTCAAAAATTGATTGAAATGTATTTTATTATTTACTCTAGCCTCTGCCCGCGACTTCGCCTGGAATAGGTACTTTGGGCGAACGTTTACACACAGCGGAAGCTCTCAAGCGGAAAAAATATCTCGATTTTTAAATATTGGTGCTCCGCTCCTATTGGCCTGAGCGTGATGATAGCCTATAACCATCCTCGATAAATGAGCTATATAACATTGAAATAATTTTTCAAATCGGACCAGTAGTTCCTTAGATTACAACCTAGAATCTCACAAATTCACAAACATTACCTCTTTATAACATCATTATAGGTGCCTATACACCTGCAACAATTTTTGTCACGAAACTCAAAAAGTATAGTATAGAAGAATATTAGGAAAAGAAACCTACAGGCAAATGCTAGTATATGGCACAAACTTTTGTAATAATACTGGCGTCTCGACTCAAACTACGCTGTAACAAATTTATAATAACACATCAACACCGATCCCAGTAATTAATGAAAATCAGATTGTTCGCGAGATTATTAATTATGTTTGTATATCGCTGATAACATATTAATTAAGTTACGCTGTCATTCCAAAACCTGGTATCAACTATATTTAGTTTATTTAATTATAAGTTAAAATGTTTATAGTGTTCTAGAATATACGTAGTTGTAATAATATGAAGTGTTATAAACATTAACAGTATGTGAATAATAGTGATGTCTGGAATTTACTCCTCTCTGTGCATCCACTATACTCTATTGTATGAGGTATTGGAAATATATGTAAAAAAAGCACACGATCGAGTTTCTTGCCGGTTCTTCTCGATGGCTGGGTTGTTTTTCCGAACCGGTGGTAGTTTTTGACGTTCACAAGCGCCTTATTACGATCTAAACTGAATAAAGTATTTTTGATTTTGAAGTCCTTTAGATTAAACTGTAGCAAAATATAGTATACTTATAAAATTTAGTATATTACGGAAAAAATAAAGACATCTTTATCTGATTTTTATTTTGGAATATTGCGTCTTTTAACAATTTTAACCAACAATAAAAAAAAAGTTATAAGTTCTATTATAAATATAACATGAAGACCAAATGTGTAACGAAAGATATAATTTTAATATTAAATTAAAGTAACTGATTATTTTTCTGTGTTTGAAAGTGTTAATATCTGTAATACTTGGGGTGTAAGGGGTGTCGCGTAACATCTTAAGACTTGAGACACCCAAGCCAACCTCATCTGCACGTGGTGCACCCTGCTGAATAACGAACGAGGCAATGACGATAGCGGGGTGGTAGGGTTTTACAGCCCGACTGGGTCGCAACCACCATGTATTTGGCGAAAAGGCCCGTCATAGTGACTCGATTCTGCGTGTCGCATTTCGGGATCAGCCTGTGCATATCCAGTACCGGGTGACTTTCGTCATTCTAGCCGGCATGACAGCGGCGACCGGCGATGGATAATCTGTCTCTCGGTGGTTGCCGATGTTTTTGGATTGTACTATGCTTAAAATCAGGCGTAGTGCAGTCACTATGTCGTGCTTCGATAAAAAAATAATAATGATAATAATACTGTGATGCGACTACACAAATTCGCACAAGAGAATTTTAGTGCGAAGATATATCTTGTTACCTATCGATGAGATTAAATTAAAAGATATCCAATGCAATTATTCATCATAATTCTAAATATATTTTTAATGCGACTGTGAGTCTGCTTCAATGTTATGTATTTAATCATCAAATACTCGATATAAAACATTCCATACAGAAAGAAAGAACTGTTCCCAAGGGTAGGTTACATCTTCGTAAATACGAGCGAAGTCGCTGGCAACAATTAGTTATTAATATATAGCTTACCTGAAAGAGTCCGAAGCTTGTGTAAGAGTTGTTATGGTTGGTTACTTTTTCTGTTGTCCTGCCGCTTGCGTGTTCTATGAGGCATACCCCTGTTGAACATGAATCTATTATTCGCTGTTCTTTTAAATATATGCGGTTTTATTACAAAAAAGTGAAATACGTATTAGATACTTGCTTTAAAAGGTTTCGTACTAAATACACCGCACTTTGAGGCTTTTTTCGCAAAAACCTAACCTAATTAAAGCGCGATAAAAGAGCAAGATGGCGAACATTCAGTGAGCGCGGTGCAATTAAAACGTAACCTTTTTAAAGCAAGTATTCAATACGTATTTAACTTTTGTGTAATAAAACGGCGAGTCTTCAATACATGTATACTAAGGTGGATGCTACTTTGCACTTCCGCCGAGAACTGATTGACCACTACTACGTCTAACTACAACAAAAAGAAAATTAATTAATTAATATACATATATTTTTATATATTACTTATGTTAATTGTTTATAAAGAAATTCCGTGAGAAAAAAATATTTTAGATTTCTTTTCCTCTGGACATAATAATATATAATAAATAACGCAAATGAAGTATCAGCTAATATCTCATAACATTCTAAACGAGAGTATGTTTTATTTTACGCTCTTTTTGTTTTTCGTATCGCGCTATATGTATCAATCACCACATATTATAAATCGAAGTCCTCTGTCACGTCACTGTTCGAGGGAAACTCTTGTACTACTGAACGGATTTTTATGCGGTTTTCATCTGTAGATAGAGTGATTCATGAGGATGGTTTTAATATATAATGTGTAAAGTTTTTTTTTATTATAAGGGTGGGACAACGTCGCCCGGGCTCGGCAGTTTTAATAAAAGTATCAACAAAGAGAATTTATTATATAAAGTTTCTACAATGTAATTATGATAATTTAGTCTGTAGAAAGAAAGGCTTTTGAAAATAAAGTATTGATTAAATATTAAGAAAAACCTTTTAGGATTAATTTAAAAAAAATCACGCAATGAAAGAAAAGGTCGAACTCTCGTTTTAGTTATAAAATATTCAGAATTTCATCGCGAAAATATTAAAGAGTATTCAAATAAAGCAAAATTGACCAGCGTGTTACAAATGAATTGCTTTCAAATTCTTAATTCCGAATAATAATATTACTTTTAGGCCGTAAGACTGTGCTTAGCATCGACAGCCTTCAAATGATAAAACAAGTAAGTTTAACTAAACAAAAATTTATTATACTACTTTGAATGTGTAACATTTATAAAACTACTAACATTTACTGGCGACTTTGCTCGTGATAATATATTTGATTGAAGTTACTTTGCGGAAATCCATCATTGAATACTAAGGTGTATGCTACTTTGCACTTCCGCCTGGAATTGATTGATCACTACTACGTCTCTTCCCGCCCGCTCGCAACGGAAAAGTCAACATCGATCTGATGATGCTCCGTGACGGAACGAAACACGTGTAATCGATTGTCGAGATTACGCGTCAATCTACAACATATTTTAATTAATTTATTGATAATTATTATATTTATATTAATTATACAAAATATAATTAATATATACAAAATATATGTTTATTGATTAATTGATTTTCTTTTTGTTGTAGTTAGACGTAGTAGTGGTCAATCAATTCCAGGCGGAAGTGCAAAGTAGCATCCACCTTAGTATTCGTGATAATATAGACTTACCTATGTCTCGGGAACAATAAGTACATTTTTGGATGTAGAATAGCCTATCTCCTTTTCCCTTTCCTTCTCCAACAATGTGCATGCGATATTTTAATATAATGGGTTGAGTAGTTCAAACGTGAATAACAAACAAACGTGTATTCGCATTTATAACTAGTTAATATCTGCGACTACGTCTGTATCGTTTAATCTTAACAATATGTTTAAAGGAAAAAGAAAGAAACACAAACAATATAAGCACTGTTACTTCACGTCAGTTTATTGTGTGTCGGATAGTAGTACCCCGGGCGAATCAGTTAAAGCCTCAGCGTGGCTCTATCACTTTATTGAAAACTTTATATAAACTAGTGGGCGCCTAGTGGTCGACATTCGACCATAGTTCATTTATTTCTTAAAGTTTCAACTTTATCACAACTCATGTCACAATTTCCAATTAATTTTACACAACACCATAGGTCTTTCTGGGTGATATTGAATTAGATGTAGTCTATATTATGAGGAATAGTGATAGGCCCAGTACCATCGTTTGGAAAAGTAATGGATACACAATAGAATCAAATGGTGAATTCAATACAAAGATGTTTTTAATACTACAATTAACTTTTGTAAACGAATTCCTGTATGTTCTAAATTTATCATCACCTATACTTAATAGTACATCAGGTTGGACTGCATTATTGTAACCGCGGAGATCTAAATCATGGCTTACTTTCATGAGCAAACAAATTTTCTTATTCTATAAAATTAACCTACAATTTGATCAGTTGATTACAAATGGCATATAAGATATGCAATGTCACTCATATTAAAAATATTGAAACGTAAGCGTAAAATGACGGATCTGTCAAAACGTCTTTTTCATTTACATGTGAGTATATTTTGTGTAAGCAGTAGTGTGAGTAACGTATATTTTAATTAATTTAATATATTTATAATGCATTTCATATTAAAAAAAATAGCTTTCTGCACTTTTCCATATAAACTATAACTATGCCGAATTTCACGTTCATGCATTCAAGCAATACGCTTAAAAAGGGGTACAAAGATTGGGATTCATGTTTTTAATATATAAGATAAGGTAATACTTCTATTGTATAAAGATTTCTATGACAATAAATATTTTTCTTTCTTTATACAATAATGATCCTTTAACACTTCCTATAGAATGACAAAAAAGATTACGTACCGGAGTAGACTAAATGAAACACCGGCTCTGACCTTAATAAGCGTTCACGCGAAACTTCACTCTCGCAGAGATCTCCCATTTGCATAAAAAGGGGACATCATTCAGATGACAAAACATTTCCAAATCCCCTTTCATTTAAGTTTAAAATTTGTTAGCGAGCCGCTTTAATTGACACTGTACATAGTTTATATATAAAGTGAACAGTATGTAAAATTTTAGTTTCTGTGTATACGATTCAAGAAAACAATAGGGTTTGTTATAGGGTTAATTTTGTTTAACATGTTCACAATTAACAATCACAATTAACATGTTCTTTTAGATCTAATATTGTTCACTACTATGTTAATTTGTTGACTATTATTAAAAAATATTATCATTAATTTAATCTTAATTAATTATTCTCTTAAAACAATTTCCTCGCAACAAATTATGCTAATAATTATGTCCATATAATGCAGTCCGGTGCAGTTAATTAATACTAGTTATCTAATTATATAACAATTAATATCATTATAATCATCAAGATTCTCAAAATATACATTTTGATATTAAAACCAAAACAAATTCAATTTAAATAGGTGCTAAAAATTCTTAGGAAACTCAAATATAAATCGTTTGTAAAAACTATTTACATTCAAATATTTAATAGAAAGAACTCTTTGTTCCCAATTAAAGAGACAATGTAGAAGTAGATTCGGTAACAATATTATATTTATCGTATATTACGTAACTCCATGTATTTATTGGCTAAATTGTTTTTATTGGTTTTTGGTATATTTCAAATATTTGACACTTTCCATACTGAACATTTGTATTACAGTTACAACTCGATGCGGAAAGAGAGTTCACCTCTCTGAATTAATTCAAATTAATACGTTTGCAGACGACTTAAATCAAAAGGAGACATTTCGCCATAATTCGTGGGACAGCAGTGTAGATTATTGCTCACAGGGCTTTGTTGCGGGAACTTTGTTTGAATATTTGATTATTGATTGAGATTCACTGTAATTTGAACCATCTACGTTGTACAATTGCTAATAATAAGTTAAGATTGAACTTTAGTAACTTGGATGTTAAAATTTAAATGTCAGAAGACCGATAAACATATTTTTCATACCATATAGTTTTTAACGATTGGCCATAACCTAATCTGATCTTAATGGCGTTATGTTTGTAGATAGTTGAGTCACGCTGAAGCTATGTCACGGTTTCAGTATGAATGAGTCGGCTCGTCCAGGGTAGTACCACCCTCTCACAGAAAATCGACGTGAAGTAACAGTGCTTGCATGCATCGTTGCGTTTCGTTCGGCCAGCGAGAGCGCCGGAGGAACGTATTGAATACCTGCTTTAAAAAGGTTTCATATTAAATGCACTGCGCTCGCTAATTACGTATTTAACTTTTTTACAATAACATTCCATATGTCTAACTTTACATTTAAGTGATAAAAAGTAATTTTCCGTACGATAGGCAGAACACAAACTCAGATGAAGCCGCAAAAAAGCTGGCAATCTATATACATAACTAAACTAATAAAAATACAATGAATATTACAAAAAGAGGTTCGATAAGCAAGTCGATATTCGGTATAATATTTCGTATAAGGAAGGCGGGAGGCTTTTATCTTTGTTTCCGATACGAACAGATAATGTAATGTGTACCGCGAGCCGTAAGAATGTTGGATGTAATTAGGGTTGCCAACTACAGCACTCGATTTAACAAGAATATGTGCAATACAGTTTTTTTTTTGTCATTTTCGTTGTTTGCTATAATAAACTCCAATCAGTTTGACCAGTCATCATAAAACACCTAAGTATTGTATAACAGGAAATCATTTTTAGTGTAGATTTTATTATAACCCTGTACTGACTGGTGCTACAATACATTAACTAAATCACCAACCATCATGAAAACTAATATGTCTAAATAAAAGGAAAACTCTTGTCAACTTTATTATCTATTTCAAACAATCTATACTAATATTATAAGGGTGGAAGGCATGTTGTTTGGTCGAACGCGCTAATTTCACTAACTATTGATTCGACTAAAATAATATTTTAAAAATAAAGGAAAACTAAAGGCTATATGATATAATTATGCTAAAGCCAATAGTACCAGTGAAGAATGCTTCAAAATGCGTTTTTTTAGCTTTAGTCCAAAAGTAACTATTCCGCACAGACGAAGTCGTGGGTAGAAGCTAGTTATTGGATAAATTTCTTTTTTTTTTTTAGTTTTATGACAGACACATTACTTTTTTCCGAAGATAGGTACCTATTGGCATAATCATCACACCAGTCAACGACGTACCGACGAAGTCAAACTCCGAAGAAGTACTATAAAATATTTCACAAATTCACGTTTTCTTACAATGTTTTACATTGACGTCAGCTAATAGTGTTAACAATTTAAATTAGTATATGTACGCGAATTCAGAAAAAATCGTTGGTGCATGTAGGGTTTGAACCTGCGGATATCGGATTAATATACCATCGGTCAAACCGTTAGGCCTCCATGTCTCTCAGTTTTATATCATGTTATTCAATTATTAATTTCAAGACATTTTTTGCGCGAACTCTTTTTCTCCAAAAATGGAACGCTGGTTTTTACGGGACATCTGGCAACATTAAACATAATACCTCGCGGCTCCAAATGACGCTTCCTAATGATCTTGTTACATATGTTGTAATATTGTCAAATACCAAGTAAGAAACGTCACAGTATATATAAATATTATTAATAGATTATTTATACCAAAAACATGCTTCATTAATGTTTTATTCGAATCTATTTATTTCATTATGTTATCTGTGCAAATGAAAGAGGTTTGGTGGTCTGTGCGCATCACGTAAAAACCACTGGATAAACTTTCGATATTTTTCATTTTACTCTGTGATTGTCTTTCAGTAATAGTTGAAGTGTCACAAACGGTGTGGTGCGCGAGCATAAGAGAGAGAAAATAAACGAAGAACATTCTTAATGAAGAAAACATTGTAAAAAAAGTATAGGTTTGCATTTTATTTATGTTTTTTCATTTGTAAAAAGTAATCTCTGCTGTACATAAAATATATTGCTAAGACAATGAAGAATGAAGACCAAGTCGCGAATAACAACTAGTTCTAAATAAAAAAGGGAAAATGTAATCTCCTTTAATAATTGAAAAATAATTCAAAAGAAACAGTTATTTTGTCATTATTTTGAAGTATAACAGATTCCATTGTGTTATTTAACTAAAATATTTGATACGAAATACTAATTTCATTATACCAGATAAATGTTTACAGGATGACACCATTGTACCGTCTGATAGTTATGGTCACATTTACCATATAAAATAATCATATCAAAACAATACTAATAAACAACAAAGAAAACCTTAGTTAAAGTTTGTTTTAAAACTTTTAAAAGTAGAGGAACGATACTTTGAAGCGTAAAAAAAAATAATTACGAAACTATAAATTGGTGTGCTACAATGTATTAAGATTACAGTTATTCGGGCGTCCATAATGCATGTTACCTAATATCAAGATTTCAAGCTGGTCTTTGATTTAATGCGATGTAATCCCGAGAGAATTCCCTCTGAATTCAGCTCGCAGCTTGTTCCCGGAACGTCTTCAGTTACCTCCGTAGTAACTATAAGTTGTCTAATAAACCTTAATTGTGAGCTCGAGAGAAACTAACTACAGCTTCTATATAGTTATGTTTGATAATAAAAAAAGTGGAGGTCGTCATGAGGACTGCTGATAGAAATAAAAACTCAATACAATGTAATAACTGTGTTGTATTTTGAATTTGGAAATTAAATATAGTGTGAATCATTTAAATGTCATAATTTGTAAATTAAAGGTATTAACATAGTTTCTCTTTCAGATCTATTGGCAGTCCGAATAATCTAATATATAAAAATCTCATGTCACAATGGTAGTGTTTGAACTCCTCCGAAACGGCTGGGCCGTTTTTTATTAAATTTTAAATGTATATTTGGTAGATATAAGAATCGTAAAGTATAAAGTATACCTCTAGGTGATTAGGGTGTTCCTGTCCAGTTTTTTTTGACAATTTTTTTTATTTTCCATCAAAAATACCTATAGGTCCAAATGTTCACCTTCCTAACACCACCCTCCCACTTTTTATTCACTATTTTAGTATTTTTGTGTGAACAATACCCTAACGATTCAACGGTCGTTCGTATTTTAAACAAAACGAAATCCTGATCCTGGGATCCTGAATATATACAAATATAAAAAAAACATTATTGGTTGCCTGTAAAGTCGGTATACGGGCGAAAGTTTTACGTGACAACGACTTTGAGTGGTAAAATAATTTTAATGTGAATATTCATTCGTATAGTAGTCTCTCTCGCTCTTAGGCGGGCTAACCATGCCCGAGTGGAAGGGACGCGTGCCTCTCACTCGTTCTCATTGTGAGCGCATAACGTGAGCGGAGCGTAACGCAGTTTCTTGAAGTGTCACCCGGCAAACCAATTTATAAGACGTTGTCACGTCAAAAATGCACAAGAATTGCTATTTTAAAGGTATTAGATAGATAGATCATGTAATGAAAGTACATTTCCTTTGTCGTTTAATCATGGTATGGTTACTGAACGTATTTACATAGGATTATGACCATTCGATGTGGAATCCTTCGTAGATGCTTGTGGGATACTTCATTACTGTATTTCATTGATTCTTTGTCTTTTTTTTTGTCGATTTACTCTTTTGTATATTTTTTCCGTCAATAAAAACAAAAGACGATAACCAAACGGGTTAGTATCGGCTAGTCTTTGATATAATGAAGACAGAGAACTGGAATTTGGTATGTCAATTTTTTTTCTTAACAGAAAACTTAATTTCCACATGGCACCTAAAAGAAATGTTGTCTAATTTAGCACAGTGTTAGTAACACTTTGCACAGATAATTCAGTTTGCTTACTCTGTAAGCTGTGTCGGTTGTTTTGGATCCTTGGAGTCTAATCTTGTTACAAATTGTATCGTGCAGAGTTATCCCAAGTTACATAGTTCATTAAATGGTTTTCTATTTCAAACTAAAAATACGAGAAGATGGTAAATATAAACAAAATATAATATCAATAACTTACAGTTTGGTATCAACGCTCTTGGGAAATTATATCTTAGAAGTTCCCTGGACAGCTGGCAACGTGTGAAAGTCCTCGCGTGCCCGTGCGAGTTCTGAATGAAGCTGAGAGCCAGTACTATCAGCATCAGTTCCGAACACCGAAGCATCCTGGAGACAAATAATTTTCTATTAATTTGACATGAGAAAGCAAAGTAGTGGTAGAGTCACGCTGAAGCTATTATTGGTTTCAGCCTGAATGGTTCGGCTCATCCGGGGTAGCACCACCTTCTAACAGAAAACCGACGTGAAGTAACAGTGCTTACATTGTTGCGTTTCGTTCGGTCAGTGAGAGCGTCGGAGACCCATCTCCCCTCCCCTCTCCTCTTTCTTCCCTTCCCCCTTTCTCTCCATTCCCCCAAACACAGGCTGGCAACGCAATTGCGACTCCTCTGGGGTTGCTAGTGTCTATGGACGGCGGTGATCGCTTAACAACAGGTGACCCGCATGTTCGTTTGCCTCCTATATGACATAAAAAAAAGAAAAAAAGTGGTGCCGCTGTGATAGCATCGATTCTTATAAATATCCTGTGTCATTATGTTTGTTTATGATGAACTCCGAAATAGATTAAAAATAGATAATTGTTAAGTTTTATATTGTAAAAATCGGACGATGTCGCGGGCGTTTTTTTAACTTTATTTCTAGCAATTTATCTTTTAGATTATTATTACTGCCATTGTCGCATAGTCAAGCGTCGTGCGAACATGTCAATATTGCGTCGTGTGAATCAATATTCTAACAAGATGGTGGATCTTTTGTTAGATCCTTCCAGAGAGTTTTTGTGGCATCTCAGAATTTCATACTCCGTGGTACTATTTTCCATTCACTTATGCACAATAAACTAACTATATTACGTAACACACCACTGTATTTACAAAATATAGAGTCAAATTACAAAAGATTATGAATAAAATATAAAATCCACTACATGACAACCTAAGATCCCACCAAAAATTCCTCGCGGGCGTTTGTTAGTATTTTATATACCTACTTGTATATATAAAATAGCTATTACTAAATATTGTTGGATGCAGCAATTTGTTATATAATTATCTTCATATTGTATTTTATAATAAGAAAGTCGGAAGGTTCATAAATTTGTTACCGGATAATGGGAGACTTGTTTGAAAGACCAAAGACTCTCTCGTTTGTATTTACAAGTGGTTGTTATTTTATGCTTTGTTGGAGCGGGGGGAGCTCCTCTTCTC
>JACEII010000025.1:2368087-2418248 GCA_014332785.1 Antheraea mylitta | reverse complement strand
GGTGGTGAAGGGCGCCGCATTCAAGCCCTGACGGCCTTTTCCCACCAACAAGATTTAATGTCTGCAGCTTTAATTATGTTGCTCTTTGATTAACCGACAATTTGTATAATAGTGGGAGGAATTAATTAATTCAAATTTATGAGTTGATGTAATTTGTTGTTATTTTATTATAATACTAGTTGTTAACGTAGAATAAACTTTTTGAATAGGAACACAAAATAAACTCTGAAAATATTTCCGATAGAAAGTTACCACGTTACCATGGCTACGTATATAATACTAACGCTAACTCGACGCGGAAGCTCTCAATAGCAGAAAAATATCCCGATTTTGAAACATTCTTCATTAGTGCTCCTCTCCTATTGGTTTTAACGTGATGATATGTAGCGTAAAGCCTTCCTTGGTAAATGAGCTATCTGGCAACGAAAGAATTCATAAAATTGGCCCGGAGTTCTTGAGATTAGCGCGTTCAACCATACAAACAAACAAACAAACTCTTCAGCTTTATATATTAGTACAGATAACGTTTGAACACAATTATATTGGGATATTAGCAGTGCCCACGACTTCATCCACGTGGAAACAATGTAAAAAACAGTGATTAATGAAAACATCTGAATGTATTAAGTCCATTTGCTTATCTACTTTTCTTTCGTACTTACGCTGCGTCGTTATTAAAGTATTTTTTATATCATATTGGAAGCAAACTAATAGGCGGGTCACCTGATGTAAAGCGATCACCGCCGTCCATAGACACTAGCAACACCGGGGGAGTCGCAAGTGCGTTGCCAGCCTGTGTTTTGGGGGATGGGGAGAGGAGAGGGGAGGGGAGAGAATGGGAAATGGGCCTCCGGCGCTCTCACTGACCTAACGAAATGCAACAGTGCCGGCACTGTTACTTCACGTCGGTCTTCAGTAAGAGGGTGGTAATACCCCGGACGAACCGACCCGAAATTTACAATAATTTTTGATAAAGTAGACAGATTTTAATAAAACAAAGATTAAGTTATTCTCGAAAATATGCTTGATTTACTTGGTGTGGTTTTATTGTGATCCTAGTACTTTAGCAGTGATGCGTGCTCATAGAAACAATCAGACAGACAGAAAGACATTTCTAAAAATGATTGAAATGTATTTTATTACTTATTCTCTACATCTGTAACAATTTTTTACCCAAAAATTGAAAAAAATACAGGCACGTTAGATTTACCTTCTTTTTATGTATATAGAAGATTAAATAACGGTCCAATGGAAATAATTAACAATACGAATCAAAATGTTAGATACATTTTTTTCATAGATTAGATTTTAATATCATTATAAAAATGAAATGTAAAAAATGCAGGGAATTAGTAATAATTGTTATTATTGCATCTTATCAAAATATATTTTACTAGCACCTGCCCGCGATTTCGTTCGCGTGGAATAGTTACTTTGGACTAATGTTTACACGTAGCGAGAGCTCTCAAGAGGAAAAAAACCAGATTTTTAAAAATTCTTCATTGGTGCTCCGCTCCTATTAGTCTTAGTGTGATGATATATAACCCATAACCATCCTCGATAAATGAGCTATGTAAAATTGAAATATTTTTTTAAAATAGGACCAGTACTTCTTGAGATTACCTCCTACAAAGTCACAACATCACAAACTCAAAAACTTTATAATATTAGTATAGAGTATAAAATTAAAATTATGATATGAAATTAAATTAAAAACAAATCATGTAATTGAAAACAAACAAAGTCATAATTTAAATTAATTTCATTAGAAAAGCGTAACTTTCTGGGCACTGTCTGTGTTATCATTCCAATATTATATTTATACAGATATCATATTTTCTTTGATTTCATATTAATTTGCAGACGTTTCATTCGACTACTGTAAAATAAATAGTATGAAATGCATATAAAACAAACTCAATTTTCAATTAATTACTTATGCTGTGAAATTAAATGAGATTCATGAATGAATATAGATATGTTACAACAAAGAAACTCAATACTTCTTTAACATAAAAAGACATTACATGCAATTTATAAAGTTTTAATTAAAGAAAAAAAATGTTTTTGCAACCAATTTTCTAGTAGATTGTTAAAGCTATTGTTAAGTAGGTAATACGTACCTGGGCGACCGAGCCTAGCTCGGTTCTTTAAAAAACATTTTTAAATTAAAATAAACTGTCAGGTATGCCTTATAAAATTAACATTTTCTCACAAAAAAAAATATATCTCTTCTGCTGGCACTCGGATTCGAACTGGGGTTACACGGATTTTGGAAGCAATCGATTTCCATTTGTTTTGACAGCGCCGACGAAATTTACCTTTATATTCTAGCTATATTTTTTCATAGCCTGAAAACTTAGTTAAAAATACGTTTTTTATGAATAAAATCTAACTAGATCGATTTATCGTCCCCGAAACTACCTACATACTAAGTTTAACAGACATAAATGAAGCCGTTTTCGAGATCACGAATATATACAAATTTAAAAATATATAAGAATTGCTCGTTTAAAGATATTAGAGATAGATATAAATAGATATCACAAGATGGTGGCCCTCTCCGTATAGCGTTTTTGTGGCTAGTCAGAATCTATACACCGTAGTATTATTTCCCATCCACTTCAATGATCAAATGGTCAATTACCAAATAAATTATGTAAAAATATTACAAATTGTAGAGCCAAATGACACATTATTAATCTATAGTAATATTGAAAAGAGGTAAAGTTTGTGAGTTTGTGAAGTTGTAGAGGGTAATCTCAGGAACTACTGATCCGATTTGAAAAATTCTTTCAGTATTATATAGCTCATTTATTCAGAATGGTTATAGGCTATATATCATCACGCTATGGCTAATAGGAGCGAAACACCAATGATGAATGTTTAAAAATCGGGGTTTTTTTCCTCTTGAGAGCTTCCGCTGCGTGTTAGTGCTATCCCAAAGTATCTATTCCACGAGAACGAAGTCGCGGGCAGAGGCTAGTTCATAATAATTATATTAATTATGGAGCTATGAAGTATTTCATTAACAGCAAAACGAGATTGTAGACGACTGGAGTATACTCGTTCAGTGCGTAGCAGGATCCGAGCGCGTTTGATGTCGAGTGGAGCCGAGTAAACCCGATTTAGCGTCACCTACCCGAGTGTGACGGTTGACTTTCGTTCACTATTTAATTATATTAATCAAACTTTTACTTCGAAAATGAAATCTATATTACGGCATATGTTTAGAAAAATTGCAACTAGTATATCTTGTATATTACTAATTTATGCCAATTTGTAACTCCTAGAATTTCGTTTGAAGTATGTACACGGGAATGTATATATCCGCTCTGAGTAATTAATACGAGCTAAACTACATTCGCTTGTTTCCACTGTACTGTTTTGATTTAAGTAATAGTTCAGCTCGATAAAAGGATTAATTTAGGTATACATTTAAGTTGATGAAGTATAGATTAATAATTTGCATGATTAAAAATAAGAAAAGAGAAAAACCTTTTAATATATTTTTGATGTGAAAGATCTATAGGCGGAGGATAAATCTGACTGTTGGCGTGGCGACGGGAAACAAACTTTTCACTATTAAGGAGATACTCAAAAACATTTGCAACCCTATCTGTATAAATATAAGATTCGAACTGTTTGATAGGCCACTCGTTCTACTAGTGTTACGCGGCGCGCGGCGACGACCTATCACTCTTTGATAAATGCCGCCAAAACCACCGCGCCTGCATCTAGTTGAATTTTTATATTTAATAAAAATGGATATTTATGTAACAAATAAACAATCGTTATTTTATGGAACAAAGTGGTAATGCTTTATCTTTTCATTATGCCGTAGCTGATTGCTGTCGTAATCTGTTCTTTTATGCATATAACTTATACAAAACAATTTTGATGTTTCACATCTGCCAGGCGTTCCGTGAGGGTTCATTTCTTTAATTCGTTTTTGAAGATTTTCAGAACTATCCTAAGTAATATTATAATTAAGTCAAAGAGTTTATTTGTTACAGTTACCGAAATGAATCATATCTTATATACACATTGTCAATTTATATATAGATGTACAGAAAAGGATATAAGGTACCTTTCTTTCAGAATAAATGTGCCGTTTCAGAGGCATAGGTCAGATTTACTTTAAAATAAGCAAAGCCTCGAGCTTAGTCTAGTATTACACAGAATTATTCAACCGCTCGTCATGAAATCTTGCATACATATCTAAAAAAAACATAGGATACATTAAAGCTGGAGATCAATTGTTTCTGAAACATCTAAAAATATAGTCTATTACTATAACATCAGTGAAGCTGGGAGGAAGAACTTGTTCTTGTTAATTTTTTTTTTATTGTAGCACGGCAAAATGACTGCACTTTGCCTGATGGTAAGCACAGTGCAATCCAAAAATAATAGCGACCACCGATTGACACACTTTCCATCGCCGGTCGCCACTATCATGCCGGCCTGCAAAAAGCTGGATATGCACAGGCTGATCCCGAAACGCGACCCGCAGAAGCGAATCACTATTACGGGCTTTTTAGCCATATACATGGCGGTTGTGACCCAGTCAGGCTGTAAAACCCTACCACCCCGCTTTCGCCATTGCCTCGTTCGTTATTCAGCAGGGTGCACCACGTGCAGGTGAGGTTGGCTTGGGTGTCTCAAGTCTTATGATGTTATTTGACACCCGTTACACCCATTATAATCATACACAAACAAATACAATACAGTTATAGCGCAAGCGAATATTGTAACGGCACGAGGCTAAATAACTGAGAAGGAGTTTATTGTCCGACGAGATTAAAACATATTAACCAAATGAACCGAACTGTGAATGCCTATGTCACGATGACTCATGCTTTATATTGAATTTATTTAAGCTTACCAAAATGTATTGATAGTCATTGTCTAGATCAGACATTAAATACCTGTGAAACTACGTGGTCAGCTTGTAGACAATATAAACAAAGAAAAACCTAATTTCATTATTACAATAACTATATGAGACGATATTTGAAATGTATAATGCAAACCAACGCACTTACCTAGATGGAAAGAGCACGTAGACGAACAGAGATCAAATAAACCATCTTTATTGCACAACTTTACGTCGAGACACAGAACTGAATTATATGAACTCTGCTTTTTATTCATGTCATAATAATGTTCTATAGCTAATGCAACATGTACGTGGCTTTCTCTTTTGATATTTTAACCTCCCAAAATGAAATTACAGAATGGAAATGGAATACGATTCTTTAGAAACACGAAGGTAAAGAATTTTTGATGGTAAAAATATGTTTAACCATGTTAAGCGATTCTTGATAGAGGAATAACTTTTGGATTCGCGTCACCGATGACCTCGACCTTGCCGTGACGTATTGTACATATAATATTGATGTTTTATATTAAGCTCGGCAAGCCCATCATATCTGTCATGAATTGAAAAACTGTATAAAACTGTTTTTATTTATTCAAGAGTATTTCAGATTTTTAATCCATAATTCCCCGAATACATAAGTATCCAAAAATGAAAAAGTCATTCAAATCTGATAAGTAGTTTCTGAGAAAATAGCGCATATACAAACATATATACATACATACGGGTCTAATTAATTTTCTATACATCTGTATACAGAATCAAATAAGATTCCAAAGAGGAGTAAAATAAACTATTTATCAAATAATTATAATAATAATTTAAGTAAAACTTCTTTATGCGCGATTAGGAGGTAACTGAAAGACAATGCAACGGAAGTCCGTTACGGCAATATGGCGTCACGTTTCTGTACCATCCGGTTTTTAAATATTTTTAATTTTGTTGATAAATTGTTTATAAACAAAGCACAACAATCTTTGAAAAATAAATTAATAAAAAATATTAAATTGAATGATAATAAAAATCATACAATAGAATTTATTATGCATATAGGGCGCGCGACCGTGCTGCCATCAGGTTTCAATATAAGTAACAAATTAAATCAAAGCTTCTTTATCTGTAGTGCCATCTATCAGCTACTTTTATTCGAAACTTTGCGTCTTGGGTTTTTATACGTCAATGCACTATGTTTTTTTTATGTGAAACATCTATAGGCGCGGGTAAAGCTGACTGTTGGCGTGGCGACGACGCAACGACGGTATGCGAAAGCGACTGTGTAATCTCTCTTGCCGCACTGAGCTCGCATACCTATAATAGTGTAATTTGAGAATTTAAGATTCGTTCGATTTGAACAATTTCGATGGCGTCCCGTGACGGCTCAATTTTTTTCTTATTTATTATATAAACAATGTACATTAACTGCAAAAAAGGTGGCAACCCTAGTTGTGAATCATAACCGCTTTTTTTTACATTTGCATACATTTGGAAAATCGGTAATCATTTGTATAGATGATTTTGATTGGTTTAATATTTAGATAAATTTTAATTGAAATATCAAAGATATTGGGAGTAAATATGTTGTATCCCAACTATAGACATAGAGTAAAGGAAGCAACCCGTCGGTTCGTTTAATTGAGTTTCTGTTGGAGCTCTATTCCAGACCGCTCTACTGTTGATGCCACAATTGTATTATGGCGGACAATATACTTGCTTAAATTTTCATTCAATTTATCTTTAGAGATCGGACATACTATATTGGCTATTTAATTAATACTGTTTATAGTATTTTATTAAATAGTCCTTTTTTACAATACTTTTGTGGAAATATATGTTAGAAAGATAAACCTGATAGAATTTCTTGTGGATCTTACTTGATGAATATATTACTATTTACTAGCGGGCCCGGCTGACATTGCCCCGCCCTGATAATAAAAAAAACCTTAACAAATTATATACATAAGTCTTCCTCCGGAATCACTTAATCTACTAATGAAAGGTGCATGAAAACCCGATCAGTAGTTTTTAAGCGTATCACAAACAGACAGTCATACGTGGCAGAGGACTTTTTTACTATACTATGTAATGGTATAGATTGTTAAATTACAAGATCTTTATATCGATTATCATCAACTTGGCTTATCTAAGTGGCTTCTCATGGAGAAGGTTTTTATTCCATCCATTTTGATATAACTCGCTACAAGATTGAACTAAGATATATCTTATTAAATTTCATATTAAAATGTAGAGTCGGCAAAGTCACGGATTCTTACTAATAGGTTACGATGGAAAAAAATTAAACTCCGTATAAATATTGTGATTAATAAAAACTTTTTAACAAAAAATTAAACCACCGAAAAATTGAAAAGCAAAAAATAATAAACCTTTTACTTTATTCATCTTAATAACTAAGTTCTTAAACTAATGTAAGTAACCTAAGTAATTATAAGTCGGCGCCAAACACACCCCTTGCATGCCGAGCGCTTATGAGACAACCCGAACGGGCACACATATAACCGCTGGAGATTTCACATTGCATTTTTAATTTGATTTGGTTATTTGTGTGAATTTAAGTAATCTAGTGACCTTGGTTCATTGATTGTTTGGCGCCGACTCAAAATTTCTTAGGTATACTTACATTAGTTTAAGAATTTAGTTATTAAGATGAATAAAGTAAAAGGTTTATTATTTTTTGCTTTTCAGTTTTTTCGGCGGGTTAATTTTTTTTTTAAAGTTTTTATTTTAAATTTTTTTGTGGCTATGATCTTACTAATTACTATATGCTTAATTTATTTGTAATACACAACTCAGAAGCTAAATCATGCCCTGTTTTCCTACACTTGGGGTTGTTTTTTTCATGTTTACATGTACATGGGACCAACTTCTGGGTATATTCTTTCAAATCAAAGGGTAATAATTTAATTCGGACTATTCTGTCTAAAGTTATGCGCGGTCATAGATATAATCAGTGCGCGAATAATCAATCCTTCTCAATTTTCATACCCTTAGGGTTGATTTTTTTTTCCAAATTTAAATGAGACCAACTTCGGAGTATACCCTTTCCAATAAAAAAATAATTTTTAAAATCGGACTATACTGTAAAAAGTGATGCGTGTTCATACATATATATGTATATATACGCGACGAATTTAGAACCTCTTCCGTTTTTTTCGTCGGTTAAAAACAGATAAGAATATAGCTTATGCTGAATGTTTTGATAATAAAATAACTTAATATAAAATGACTTGAAAATTCTTACCTTAATAATAGTTTTGAGGAGGCAGACTTGTATCCCAGACGACGGACGCTAGCCCTTTGAGTGGGTGAACCAGATCAGTTCAATTATTCAGTTGCTCTACGCACATACGCTTTTAAGGGGAAGTTGGAATTATCTTATTGAAAAAGGTACATTGTTAAAACGTAATAAAATCGGCAACTTATATATAAGAAAAGAAATATACTTTTCTGTTGGATTGTTTTAGTAATTTAATTGTCACAAATATAATATTGAAATAAAATGTTATTTAAAGAAGTAATGTTTGTCTGTTTGTAGAAAATATATTGTTTATAATTACTAATTCGATATTGAAAAGTCTCTAATGAAGATCAAGCCACTTTCTCTCTGACTGATGTAGGCTATCATTTTATTAGTATTTCTATATAATATAATAATATCAAAGTAATAATACAGGAAATTTAATGTTTAGGGAGATTTTTTACAAGTTATAGATTTAATTATATGGTCACAGTTTCATCGATGTAAAATGACCTCGTGCTCTAAAATGGTAAGCACACCAAACGTAAACATTAGCCGTATTATTACAAAAAAGTTAAATACGTATTAAATACTTGCTTTAAAAAGGTTGCGTTTTAAATGTACCGCACTCGCTGAATGTTCGCCATCTTGCTCTTTTGTCTCTCTTTGGTTAGGTTAGGTAAGACTTGCGAAAAAAGGATAACGTGAACTTGCCTCGGGCGAACGCGGTGCTTTAGTACAAAACCTTTTTAAAGCAAGTATTTAATACGTATTTTACTCTTTTGTTATCTCACCGTAGGTATTTGGCAACAGATTTATAACTTAAGAGTGATGGCTTGGTAGCTAGCCAGGTGGACGTAGAAAAAATTCTCAGCACTATGTTATGATTTCACCACCATATTTTCCTTCAACAGAAGTCCTGACTTTGTCGCACGGATTCTAACTTATATCCATCAACGCTATGTCTGAACACGCTAATTACTAAGCCATCAATACCTCATAAAAATAGTTTGGAAACAACAACCGCAGTGGAACTTTTAATGCATCTGAGAGGAGATTTAAAAAAACAATGAACAAATACAAAATACACCTAAACACAGGTGAATCATTGTAGATCACATAAATAACTCTTACGCTATGTTTTTATCGTCTATATATGTCTTTTTTCATTTCTCAAAAACATATAATCTTTATAAGAATTTATATTATCTTACCAAACTAACTTTAGAACTGATGACGGTACTCCAGCGGTATTGCCGTCTAACTTACTACAATTAATTTGATCTCTGGGAGCGTAATTTTTCTCAATTAAGTTAAAATCTCAGTAAAATACAAAAGTAAACTTTATTTTAATTAATCAAGTTAAATAGTGGATCTGTTCATATTATTAACGTCTTTTATTCTAGAATACATTCAATTTTCTTTGATTTATATGAAGTTAATTATACTCTTTCTCTGAATTATACTTTTGTTAAATGCAACATTATTTTAACAAATTAGCCAACTAGCTTTTGGTCGCGGTAAAATGTATTATGTCCTTCTCTGTATTTATACTAGTATATTATAAAAAGGTAAATATTGTGAGTTTATGACATTGTAGGAGGAAATCTCAGGGACTACTGGTCCCCGTCCATACGAGGATACCGAACGGTGTCTTCGATGGCGGCCATCGTGCTTGCCGGCTCCCTACCCTGGGAGCAGGAGGCGATGGTTCTTGCCGCCGTCTATAATTATACGGCGGCTAAGAGTTGCCGAGGGGAGCCTCCGGCTCCCGGGGAAATTGAAGCTCTGAGAGGTAAGGTCCGGCAGGACGAATTGGAGAGGTGGAGGCAGGACCTAGCGGATGTGCGGTACGGCAGATACACAATTGACTCTGTTCGTCCAGTCCTGCCGGAATGGATTGGAAGAACTTGGAGCTCCCTGACGTATAGGCTGGTGCAGGTGCTAACCGAGCATGGTTGCTTCGGGTGGTACCTGCACTGCATAGCGCGCAGGTAGCCCGCCGCTGCATGCTATGAGTGCGGTGCCGCGGTGAACACCACGCAGTACACCCTATCTGAATATGCTGCGTGGGATGGTGAGTGCCGCGCTTTGGCTGCGGCGGTAGGAGGAGATCTTTCGCTGGCAAACGTCATCTCCGGCATGCTCGGCAGCGAAGTAGTGTGGAATTTGATGGCCTCCTTCTGCGAGGAAGTCATCTCGCAGAAGAAGGTGTCGGAGAGGGCCCGCGAGGTAGACCCTCAGAGCGGCTCTCTTCGCCAAAGACGGGCCGGCAAAAGGGGGAGCGGAACACTCGCCTCCTCATCCCATTACCGTAGCCGAACCGGAGGGGATGGGTCGGGGGGCCAATCTCCTCATTGCACTGGTGAGGCTCACGAGGGGAGGCGACTGGTTGTGTACCCAGTTGCCTCTCTATAGTAGGACGACGTCTGGCAACCAACTTGCCTGGCTACCGCAGGGGCGGTTTCTCAGGAGAGAGCTAGATCGGTCCCTGGCCGCCCCTAACATGCGGCGGATGGTACACCGTGGGGTTTTAGTTCGTGCGAGTTGGACATAACCTATTGTCTTCCCCGAGAGGGTGGGCATCCATAGGGATTTCTCCACGTTAATAAAAAATTCGTTCGGGGTTATTTAACTCATTTATCGAGGAAGATTATAGGCTATATATTATCACTCTAAGACCATTAGGAGCGGAACACCAATGAAGAATATTTCAAAATCGGGATTTTTCCTTTTGAGAGTTTTAGCTGCGTACACTGCGTAAACGGTAACTATTCATCGCGGACGGAGCAGAAGCTACTAAGCTATATTACTTTAAACGTTCATCTATTTAGTTCTTTTTACGTGACAGAGTAACAAACATCTATCCCTGTAGCCTATAATAATATTAATAATGTATACAGTATAAGGAAAAAGACTTTGAAAACAAAACTAAACAATCAACAAACAATAATGATAAAAATAATCACCCTATATAAACCCTTTTAACAATTCAAAAATCTCGTATTCATAAGTATGAAATGTTTAGAACAATATTTTGCAAAATTGTGTATTTCGGTCGGCCCGTGTCAGAAGCACTACTCTTTGTGATATATTGTATGGAATATAAAACCAGAGGATGAAGACATACGCTACAACACTTTTGTTGATATAGGTCTAAATGATAAGGGTGATTGAGGGGCCAATTTAAATTGGTCTGTTTCACCACCCTTGGGGGATGTGTATGCTAAAATACTATCGGACTTGCTTCAATTCTCATGATATTCAGAGGAATAATATATATCTCTGTGATAAATTATTATATTTTTGAGTAGTTTTAACTGTTATCTTGAGTAATGTTGAGTTGATTTGTACATATCTTCACGCCGTAGTCTTTAGAGATAACAAGCAATGATAAAACCTATTACAGGTAATTTAAAATCAAGCCGATGTAAGGCTAAGTGTTAGTGAAAAAAATCCAATAAAAAGGATTAACTGAATCCAGATTGAACACTATTACATTTTGGTAGGTGATAGAGTCACACGGAAGCTATTACTGGTTTTAGGATGAATGGGTCAGCTCGTCCAGGGTAGTACCACCCGACCCACAGAAACACCGACGTGAATTAGCAGTGCTTGCATTGTTGCATTTCGTTCGGTCAGTGAGAGCGCCGGATGTCTACCTCATTCCTCTCTCTTCCCCTCCCTCCCCCTTTCCTTACTAACACAGGCTGGCAATGCACTTGCGTCTCCTCAGGTGTTGTGGGTGTCCATGGACGTTGGTGATCACTTAACGTCAGGTGACCCACCTGTTCGTTTTTTTCCTTTTTTATATCATAGAAGGCTAATGAACAGGTGGGTCACCTGATGTTAAGTGATCACCACCGTCCATACACACCATCAACACCGCAGGAGTCACAAGTGCGTTGCCAGTCGTTGTTAGTGGAGAAGGGGGAGAGGGGAGGGGAAAAGAGGGAAGGGAGAGGGTGGGAGGTGTGCCTATATATATATAATTTTTTTTTCGAACTGACTACGCTATTGGCCTTACTAGTCCTTTAGAGCTTCACCGGACTACTAAGGCAAGCGCTTAAGGCACTCAGCCGATTTTGTTTAGGTAACATGCTCAAGGGTGCACGGCACACCTCGGCTTGGTCTGTTACCGAAGAAAAACCCGATCTGACCTAGCTAAACTATTCTAAGCTAATCGTACATGTATTCATTTTTGAATTATGCAAATAAAAATTGCATGATTCAAAAACACAACATGTAAATCGGAATGAAGTTAAAAATATAATGTGGTAAATAATAAATACTATATGGAACCTTAAGTCCGCAGCAAATATTTTATTAGGAGAGACCTTTTGCGGGTACCGAACGCCCTTTTCGCTTACTACGGATTACTAACCAAATGATAATAATGAAACTTGGCTTCGGCCTCTATTCTGATATCCATTATTTTATTACTCATAACATTTTATGTCTGAATAGAGTTATTGTTTTTGTCCATTTTATCTTTAAAATGAGAAAAATATATTATAATTGGATTTAATATATCACTTGGCAACTACTTAAAAAGACTTTTTCTAATACCTTTAAACGAGCAATTCTTGTATATTTTTATATATTCAGGATCTTGGAAACGGTGTCAGCGATTTCCTTGAAACTTAGTCTGTAGGTGGTTTCGAGGACGATGAATCTATCTAGCTTCACATTTTATTCAAAGAAAACTTTTTATCTGATTTTTCAGACAATGAAAAATAGAGATAGTATATAAAGGTAAATTTCGCCGTAGTTGTCAAAACATAATCAACTCAGATGGTAATCGGTTGCTTAGAAATTCGTCTAAGCCCAGTTCAAAACCGAGTGACAACAAAAGAGATACTTTTTTAATTTTGTTTTGGTAATAAAATGCTATACTATGCTATGTTAAAAAGAACTGAGCTAGATTCGGTCGTACAGATGTCTATGAATAAGTAATAGAATACATTTTCAGTACATTTCAATCATTTTTAGAAATGTCTGTCTGTCTGTTTGTATGAGCACTCATCACTGCTAAAGTACTGGTTTTACAATAAAACCTTACCAAGAAAATCATAAAGCATATACTTGAGAATAACTTATTATTTGTTTTATTAAAATCGGTTTACTCCATAAAAAGTTTTTGTAATTTTTTTTTTTTAAATGACCACGCAATGGCCCAGCAAGGTCTTAACAGCTTCACCGGACCTCGAGTTATTGTAATTTGAATGACGGTTCGAGTTAATTACAAAATAGTAGTGATCTATAATATTAATATTATAATACTGGACAGTTTATTTGTTTGGTTGAATGCGCTAATCTCAGGTACTACTGGTCTGATTTGAAAAATCCTTTCAGTATTAGATAGCTCACCTATCGAGAAGGGCTATAAGTTATATATCATCACGTTACGACTAATAGGAGTGGATCACTAATGAGTAATGTTTCAAAATCGTTTTTTTCTTTTGAGAGGTTTCGCTGCTTATTAGCGTTAGTTCAAAGTATGTAACTATACCACGCGGACTAAGTGACGAATGGACTACACAAGCTCAATACAAAGTAACAATACTAGTCTCTCTCGCACTGCATGTCACTCGTATTACGCAAGCGTAACACAGTCGGTCACGCTTACTAGCATATCATGACGCAAAATCATACATTACACACACAATACACATTTACATACATACATACATACACATATACACACATTTAACATTATATACACTACATTACATTACACACAATTACAATACATTTCCACATACATTACATACACATTTAACAATACCGCTCAACGCGCATAAAGGAGTTTACACAAAAAAAAAACGAACTCAAATTTTCATATTTATCTTATTATTACCTTATATCTTATTATATATATCATATTACCTTTAAACGAGCAATTTTTGTGTATTTTTATATTGTTATATATTCAGGATCTCGGATACATCGTCAACGATTTCCGTGAAACTTAGTATGTAGGTGTTTTCGGGGACAATAATTCGATCTAACTAGATTTCATTCATAGAAAACTTTTTACCACAGTTTTGAGGCAATGAAAAAATATATCTAGAATATAAAGGTAAATTTCGCTACCGCTGTCAAAAGAAAAATGGCTCAAATGGAAATCGGCTGCTTCGAAAATCCATGTATCCTCAGTTCGAATCCGAGTAACAGCAAAGGATATGGCTTTTATTTTTTTTTTTGGTAAAAAATGCTAATTTTGTGAGGCAAATCTAAGAATTTATTTTAGTTTTAATTATTTTTTAAAGAACTGGGCTAGGCTCGGTCGTTTAGTTACTGTAGTATAAATTAGAAAGCATATTTAAAAATAAAATCTCTGTGTGTAAAATCGTGTTTTCTCATTCGAAAGCATGTATTCAAATAGGTGTATTTTAATCCCAGTAGTTTATAAACAGTGAAGGTTTGATATTGATATATAAGTGGTTTCAGAGGCAAGAAAACACGACGTATCAAAGGTCCCTCTTTAGTGGGTCATCGTTCGTCCCTCACCCAATGCTATCAATAGCACCGTAATTTGCTCTTGTTCACAACGTTTGTTTGTTACTGTTTGAGGCATAAGAAATAAGCGTTTAGATTCTAACAGCTAGTAACCTCGACTTCCCACGCGAAATGAGACCAAACCTTTTCTTTACAATATAACACTGTAATTATATATAATGGCAACTAATCAAGTGAACGTCAATCTGTCAATAATTTTGAACATCTCTACCGTCTTTTGTGATATATGGAAATTTATAACTCAATTTTTTCACTTTTTCGTACGATAATTTTTATTATACAAAAAATTGTCCTGATAATTACAAACACAACATAAAAATATCTAAATAGGTGTATCTGAAATGATTGACATACATTCGGCGGTCGATATTTATTTGTATAGATTCTGGTATAGTATTTTATAGTAGTAGATATTAGGCTAAGTAGGGTAGTCCTGTGCCAGGCTGTATAACTACAACCCTTTTTTTACATTTTGGCAACAGCTAGAGTGTATTCAAATCGCCAGGAATCTCACAGACTTTCATAATAAATATTTAGACAGATGGACTGCAAATTACTTGGCTCGTTTTACAGTAACAAAAAAAATTGGTTGCCTGTAAAGTCGGTATACGGGCGAAAGTTTTACGTGACAACGACTTTGAGTGGTAAAATAATTTTCGTATAGTAGTCTCTCTCGCTCTTAGGCGGGCTAACCATGCCCGAGTGGAAGGGACGTGTGCCTCTCACTCGCTCTCATTGTGAGCGCATAACGTGAGCGGAGCGTAACGCAGTTTCTTGAAGTGTCACCCGGCAAACCAATTTATAAGACGTTGTCACGTCAATAAATCGGTTTCTCTCCACTATTTTGATCTATATAACCAAAAGAAACAACCATTAGATATGTAAAATATCTATTTTCGCACGTTGACAGTAAAACCGATCTGTATGACGCTCCCTTATGCCGTCAGGCCCCCACGCCACCGCTCTGGACTCCCCTGATTGTGCAGGAGCATATATAATACACTTTGTGTACACTTTTCCGTGTGAGCTGCATGGTATTTCTATCTGATTAGAGAATGACGTGTTTTTAATAATTTTTTTTATCATTACTATAATATTAACATGAATATTTTACAGCTGTCGTATTTTGCGATGGTGATTTTTACATAATTCATCACTTCACTATGAACAATGCCATATTGAAACAAAAACACGGCCAAAATATTTGTATTTTAATTGTGTTAAATTTGGGTTTTGATAAAAATGACAATATTCATATCTAAGATATATCTAAGATCAAGTCTAAGATTATGTACGCTTAAGGTACGATTTTTTTTCTATAATAGTTTTGCTGTCGCTCATGAATTGTACCGCAGTCAAACACACTCGGTTCGGCCGTCACTCAGTGGAAATGTCCTATTATGTCGCAACCACACGCACTGCGCGAGCGATTCTTCTAGGAGCACCGCGGATTATGACCGAAATTGCCTCTTAGACGTAACTCGTCTACTCGACCCGTTTCACATACTCGACTTTATTATTTAACTACGAATTCTATAATAATATTTACAACTTTATTTTTGATGACAGTCTTAAAAAGGTAGCATTACATATGTGATTATTTTATATTGAGACCGCTATGTTGTAAGAAGTAGGTTTTGGATTTATTAATAAGAAAATGGACAATAGTAGTAGGTCTAAGAGTATGGTTTTACGAAAAATAACAGACTAAATTTGTTTCGCGACTTCGTACTTGTTAATTACAATTTAATATTGAATAATAATAGAATATAACCAATAAGATTTGAGGATAAGCATCTTTAGAATCGGAATTGTAATTCCATAGACTACATGCTACAACCATGCTTATATAGCTTATAGTCGTTGAAAAATTAGTAAAGTAAATATTAAAGAAATGATTTTTTTTTTCGAACTGACTACGCTATTAGCCTAGTGAAGCCTTCACAGCTTCACCGGACAACTATTAAAGAAATGATTAGTAAAAAAAGTATAGATTGACGAAAAAGTGACGTTTGGAAATGACGCTGCTTTATGTGTATCTGCTAAAAACGAATGTATGTTTGTAAAAATATATAACGATGAAAAGATAAACCACGTTTAGTTTCTTGTAGGTTCTTCGTAATGAGGGCGTTATTTTACGAACTGGTGGTGATTTTGATGTTCACAAACGCCTACTTTGGGTTTAAAGTGAATAAAGTATTTTTGATTTTGAATATAATAAAAGATTCCACGTTTTTCGCAATAAAAGGTGCCTAATGTTCTTTTTCATGCATCTGACAACATGTGTCACCGTTATCAGTTGAGTTGGTTAAATATAAATTTGAAACAAACACACAGGTAAATAAAGAAGTTGACGTTAGTGGTCATAATTTTAACCATATAATTGGGTGAGTTAGGGTTTCTTAAATAAAAATATTATCTAACATAGTCGGTGTTTTTACAAAAAAGTTAAATATGTATTGGACACATGCTTTAAAAAGGTTTCGTACTAAATGCACTGCGCTCACCCGAGACAATTTTACGTCATCCTTTTTCGCAAGTCTAACGAAAAGTCAAAAGAACAAGACGGTGAACGAATGAAAGCGATCGCGATGTATTTTAAACGCAACCTTTTTGTAATAACACCGACAATTTAAAACTTTTAAACTATTTAATTTTTAAACTATTTAAAACGTTAAAACTTTTAACCTTATTCAAGAACTTAAATTTGTTAACAAAATTATTTTTTATATTCACACGAAAGAAGTATGACTTCTCACGTACGTGCAAAAGTACATATACTCTCTTTAACAACGATTGTTTTTTTTTTAAAGAATGTGGCTGATGGGTGCGATGGCAGTGCTTTGCGCAATAACATACTCTGCTGAAGGGCAATGGCGCTGTCCGGTGCTGAGCTCGCGACCAGCCGCGGAGTGTTCTTGCGACCTGCCACATACTTTACGATGCACCGGCGATCACACTGCGTTACAGGTACAAATATTTGATTGTTTAAGGTGTTAATTTGCTAAAATCCATCATAAATGCTTAATCGTCATGGTCATTAGCCTATAAGAGGCTTACGCGTTAGAGGCCTCTTTCCTTAGAAAAGTATGGGCATAAACACCACGCCAGTTCATTTATTGTCAATTTCAAGCTCTGGGTATGTACAATTCTATAGTTGTCAATTTATAGTAACATTTCTCAGGTCAAGATTTCCTTACGATGTTTCTTCACCGCAGCCGATTGTGTTACCGATTTTAAATTAGTAAATGTACGCGAATTCCGAAAATTTTGCTAGGGTTCGAATCTACAGATATCGGAATGATATTTCAGCGGTTCAAACCGCTAGACCATCACGACTTAACATAAGTACTTAATCGGTTGTTACTTTGTACTTTCGCCTGGAGTTCAATACCTAATGCCGCGCTTTACTGCAATGAAAAAAGTTCATTTTATTAGATGTACTGTATAACAAAGGCGGTAAAATATTGACATCATCTATTACTGAGTGATCATATCTAATAGGGAGGATGTTTAGATTCCGCAGTAATCGTTGTATATCTTGCAGTAAATGTTTCCGTAAAGGAAAACATAGCAAAGTAGTAACGCATTTTCTCAGCCCCTTATGGTTCTACCATCCTTAATTTGGAAAGCTGTTGCCAAAGACTTATGAATGTGTTCCGATTATTGTTTATTTAAAAATTAGTCCCTTAGTAATTTTAGCATTTTACTAGGGGAAATAATAATTAACACTTATAAATTACCAAAATAATAAGTTCGATTTACAGGAAAACCTATGTGGGGTATTGCGTCCTAAAAAAGATTTTATGAAATTGTAAGTTAGTGACTTTCGCGCAGTGGCTCGGATTGGTTGCTCGCGCTATTAAACGCATATACGCGCATGGTTGTGTTTCCTTTCTACAATACCTTGGTCACTCATTCAATACAGGACGGAGGACTATAAAATACGAAGATAATAGACACACAAAATATGCATTGAAAGTCTCCTCCCAAGACATCTAACACCAATATGATTGAAGACGCTTTACTTTGCGAAAATATGTCATAAATATTGTAATAAACGTTACTTTACACTTTCGCCTTGAATTGATTGACCACTACAATGTCTCGCTGCAATAAAACCTGTTTGGTTTTATTTGTAGATAAAACAAAATATTACTAGATAAAACAACAAAAACTAATTAATATCGTGTCCTTTGATTGATGGTTGAACCTGACGTCGGTTGACACTGTTGATATGTTACTAAAAAAATATCACTACCTAATTTAAATATATTGCAGATTAACGTATAATAGCCAGGAAAGTGTGTAATGTTCTGGTATTTAAAGGAATTATTACCTACGTTTCTGATGCTCATTATGGGGAATGCGTCATGACCAGGGTTTGGAGGAACACGTGCTCATCGCCAACCCTCGGCCCTGGATCACACACGCGCAAAGGCGGCACAGGGGTTTTTAGTGAGTAGGAGTCTCATATAACCCTTGTACTGTGTCTCGATCTTGCGAGGTGTATCCATGACGGATTTTCCCCTGTATAAAAAAGGGAAATGCGTCATAAAATAAGAATTTCCTCTTACCTTTTTTATATAAGAAGCGAAGTGCTACAGCTACAGCTCTTAACTGACCCCTTGACCCTAACGCCTTCTTAAGTGCTTTGACCGCTTAATAAAGGAGTCGAGCCAAAAGTTCCAAAGTAAAACCTTTTAATGTTCTCTTAAACCCTTCCTGAAACTTGTTAATTAGTAATTTTCGCACCAACTCCGTGGATTGATTGTTAATTTATACGAAACATATTGCAAACGACATTTGAATAATACAATTGAATTTCTAGTTGACTTCTACAATAGTTTGTCAATCTCTATTGACAGTGTAGGTCGGCACTATATGCTGGATAAACTTAACGACTTCATTATGTAGTTGACAGTAAATTATTCATTTTGGAAAGAGCAGACTACTTTGATAGTTTAGCTATGTTTCTATAAATTGGATTTTAGTCACTTAATGCTGATTGTAAACGTTCCTACTTGTAAATAACTTCTAGAAACTTTTTTAGTGCTTTTCTATTGTATATTAGTTTTAGCGTTTTACCACGAACTAAATGTAAAGTTACTTCATTTAATCTCACCTAAGCTTACAACTGGTTGCCAATTATATCTATCGGATCACGCCTATCCTTTCTTGGGTTTAATCGCAACCTGTAAATCGTGTGGTTTAGAATTAGTCCTATCATCATGTTATGCGTTTAACAAGATATTTCCTTCAATAACTCTTCCTCCTCCTTCACACTCCTGCTGTTGTGGGGGACAGCAGCTGAGGTAGACACCATATTTTTATTACAAAGGGCAGTTCGAGCAATTTACAATATGGGACCTTGCGAATCCTTAAAGACTAAGTTCAAGGAATTCGGTATCTTAACTTTGCCCTCCCAATACATTCTTGATAATTTAATGTATGTTTGTAAGAACCTTGAAAAGCTGGGTCTCGAAAAAACCGGCATAATCTAAATACTAGACACTGTAACAAACTGTTTGTCCCCTGTTTTAGACTTACTAAAACCAGTAACAGTTTTTTTGGGAAATAGTCTGAGGTTTTACAACAAAGTCCCAAAGAATGTCACTGATTTGCCGGATAGTGAATTTAAGCGCCATGTCAAGCAGGTTTTTGTGTCAAAAGGTTATTATAGAGTGGATCAATATGTGAACGATAGTGATGTCTGGAATTGACTTATCTCTGTTCATTATATATATATATTTGTTAAAAAAATAAACCAGGTCGAGTTTCTTGCCGGTTCTTTTCGATGACTGGGTTGTTTGTCCAAACCGGTGGTAGTTATGACCATCATAAGTGCTTTCTTAGGGCCTCAATTGAATAAAGTGATTGACTAAAAACTCGGGCGTATTGAAAGGTTCAAATCTACGTCTACATACGCGATATTCTAAAGCAGTAATGATCCATTATTATTTAACGTACCTAATAATTATAATACTCGAGGCAATGTTACGTTTACGTCATGAACAATAAAATTACTTTTGTAACGTAGATAAATATGATCCCACCAGATTATTGAATAATTCTTTAATTCACGCCAGACGGCTATGAAAGTATCAATTTACTACGTGTACCGAGTATAGATTAATTAAATTATTGTCTATATATTTTGATATCTTTATTTAGATGATTTTTGCGAACACGCCGGTTACACGTGGGCTCTTATTGTGTTGGTTTTTGGAGTAGGCCTATTTTTGCCTGCTAGTAGTGCTTAATCTTTAGCTTAGTGGATAGATGAATTTCTGATATATTATCAGAATTCTTATATTAATCTTATTTTAAATTTGCTTGGTATTCCACATGGTCGTAAAGGTTTTTCTTTTTTCTTATATAGCAAGCTAACCCTGATGGTAAGTAGAGATACAAATGATACATCAATGTTTTAAAACGCCGCTCTTTTTTTCATAACATGTTTTAGTATCTATGTCGAGACCCCTGTCATTGACGATACATCGCTCTTTAAAAACAACTAGCACCTGCCTGTGACTTCGTCCGCGTAGTAATAGTTACTTTGGGCTAAGACGAACACGCAGCGGTAGGCCACAAGAGGAAGAGAGATATCGATTTTGAATTTTTTTCATTGGTGCTCCGCTCTTATTGGTCTTAGCGTGATGATATATAGCCTATAACCATTCTCAATGAATGAGCTATATAACACTGAAATAAATTTCCAAATCGGACCAGTAGCACCTGAGATTACCCCCTACAACGTCACAAACTTTACCTCCTTATAATTTGAGTATAGATTAATGTATTGTAAATGAAACTTAATTACGTACTTAACAACGTAATGCAAAGCATTTTAATTTTAACGTTCGTTTTCTATAAAAAGTTATGGTGACATCATAATGATGTCAATCTTTTTATATCTAAAATTAAGATGTAATATAACAAATAGAATTATTAATAAAGAGCGATAAAAAACCGACTCAAAAACACTGGATATGTCTTTAGCTATGCTAATGACCGAGCTATTCATTCATATGAGTATTGGCACGTAAAAAACGTATTATGTCTCTTCTGTTTTGGTTCCACATACTTCATATATATTGTTAGTCTGACACTCCTACAGTTATGATGCATTGTGACACTTCATAAATTAAAATACGTCAAGTAATTAGGATATCTGTATCGTACACAGCATACTACAAATAGAGATATATAGACTCGAAATAAATAGAACCGTCACGGGACGCCTGGCAGATGTGAAACATCGAGATTTTTTTGTATAACTTATATGCATAAAAGAACAGATTACGACAGGAATCAGCTATGACATAATGAAAAGATAAAGCATTACAAATTTGTTCCATAAAATAATAACTTGTTATTCATTTTAATAAATATTTTTTTTAATATTCATTTTTATTAAATATATAATACAAAAATTCAACTAGGCGCAGGTGCGGTGTGTTTGGCGGCATTTATCAAAGGATCGTCGGCACGTATCGCGTAATACTAGTATAACGAGTGGCCGACAAAACAATTTGAATCTTATGTTTATAATATGGCGATGAAAACGTTTCTGAGTATTTACTTAATAGTGCAAAGTTCGTGTTTTGCGTCGCCACGTTGCGCCAAGCCAATAATCAGGTTTACCCTCGCCAATAGATGTTTCATATCAAAACGTTTCCATCCTTCTGTGCAATCGAGTTAGTTAATATAAATCGTAACTTACTACTGAAATATTTTTTTAATAACGATTATTTGTAACCTCATTCGGCTCTTCTCATTTATATAATTTAATGTCTATAATTTACATCACAAGTTATATCACAATCTTTAAACTAGCTTTTAAATGGAAGATTAATAAGCATCTATCCATCCTCATCAACTTCTTCAGTTGGATGTGCTATGTTCAGAATTTATGTTTAGGAATATTAATTAAGCCAGATATTGCTAATTTATCTTTTATTTTATGATGAAAAAGGTGATCTTAGACCTAAAAAAAGAATAAATATAAAAGAACTAAGAAACGGTTTAAAAGTGCAAGAGGAAATAAGATGTTCATTTTACTTCTTTAATCAACACTTTACTTAAAAAATAAATAAACGATCAGTTCTGTGTATTTTTTACATTGAAAGTTGTCACGGCTTTAGACAAAACACTGACAAGTACTGTGAGTGATGAGGGATCTTATTTACTTTCACGTTATTCCTAGTATTCGTACATCACTTGCACAGATTTGACATAAATACTTTCTAAAAGAAAATGTCTTTCAGATAATAGGTCGTCACCTCCGAGAAGAGAGAGCCAGAAATAAGAATACAGCTGTTTCTCTATTGGATTGTGCGTTACGCGGGCTCTCCGTACTTTCTGCAGCTTCGATACAGGAGTTAGCTGGAGTTGGATTGCACGGACTGGTTATATCTTCGGGTGAAATACGTAGAGTGCAGCAAGGTGCTTTCAACAGTATTTCTACAACCCTTATGGCTTTGGGTAAGTGTGTATCTAAATCCATTGCTGATGGAGTTTTGTGTACCTTTTAGATCTAGACCATATGAGAGTGTAGAGAATTTGATAGGTATAGAATATACTAAAATAAGAAGAGAGTAGTAGAGGTTACATGTTGTAAATATTGCAAAAAAGCTTTTAGATACTAATTTGCAAGTTCCTATTAATCCAGTTTTTTGATTTGAAGTTTTTTTTCATTCGTTATAGGTTAGCGTTTGACTAACTTTGAGAATGGTAGCTAGCCAGGCAGGAAAACAGTATTCATACAGGAATAAAGTGGCATCCCCTGTATGTGTCGCAGTTGCGAATCATTTAGCCTGGAGTAGTCTACAACCTCCCAGACTAAACTCAATTAAACAATTATCATAGTGTTAAGTTTTGTATACTAAATTTACATTAACAAAATGTTTCTTACTGTTAATTATTTTCAATTTACAACCTTTACTAAATCCCCTGAAGGCCAGATGAGTTTCGCTCTTGCGGTTTATGTAGCTTAGTTTGATTTTGCTATAAATGGTAAAAGGCATACCTTTTACCAGGCGCGATTAATTATGTATAATTTGTTTATGGAAGCAGAATACGGAATATGCGGTAATTGGTTTCGTATAGTATTTATAGTTCAATATAAGGAAACGCTATATATTATAATATTATGTAATATTATATCTAGCTGTTTGAAATAATACACATATTTGACCATATTGTACTGCCGCACCGCATCGATGAATGTGAGTACTAATTCCATACTAAGATCAAGCTTCTAGCGAAGGAAGTATGGAGTGAAGATAAAGCAAGTTTGTAATTTCTAGATTCATGTTGCAAATTTGCCGTTAAACATCTATATTTTATCCTATTTGTATATCTTCAGTTGCATCATAACATAAGGATAGATTGCTATCAGCTTTCAATCCTATGAAGAATATTAAAATACTATATATCGGGTTATAATGACTACTTTGGTACTTCAAGCTTGAGAATCAGTTAATGTATAAGAACGCGATTATAGTAGAGTGTCGTCGTAGTATTCATAGATGGTAATACCACAAATGCATCATCATATACTGATAGTAACTGTCCTTTAGACATGGTAATGGACTTGCCAGTAGCTATACTATTGATTTTCCCAAGTCTTTCTTATTCTTATTCTATCCGAGAAGGGGCGGTCAATGTCTTCTTATTTGGGGTTGTGAACTGAGATCCAACTTGATGTTTATGGCCAGTGATCTACCTAATATCAACACCTTGGGATAGTCTTGTTTGCATCAAACAGACGATATCTAAATCCACCATTGTTGCCTTTGAAAACCTCCCAATAGTTATATGTGGAATTGGAATGAATTTGGCAAGAGTTACATATTTGTAAATACCACAAATGAACAATTATAATGTAATAGAAATCTTATACTAAAATAACTTTGATATACTTCTTCGCAGGTTTACCCAGCAACCAATTACCATCAGTACCAATAGAGGCACTCACTCGTCTGTGGAAGTTAGACCGTTTAGATTTGTCTAATAATAAAATACATACTTTGGATCCTAATTCATTTACGGTAATTTTTTTTGTTAAATATATTTGTTCCTACAATATTACATAATGAGATTTAAATCGTGACTGAGGAATATCTGTTTTTCTGAAAAACAATAATTCCAGTTATCTTTAATATTTTACGTAAATAGTGATTTTTGCTATGGTTACAATAGCCATATTCTAACTAAAAATAAAATAAATAAATACGGTATATTTAATATGTAAGCATTATATAATATTTTGGTAACATGAGAAAAGATGATATACACATTCTTTATTAAAGATTAATTTGAAAAATAATGTTAACATATTCTATAAAGTGCCTTGCGTATTTATTACAGGGAATCACGAATTTAACATATTTGGACATAAGCGATAACCAGTTAACCGATATATCTGCCGAAGCCTTAGAACCATTGGTAAAGTTGAGTGTATTGAAGCTTAGAGGAAATTTGTTGAAAGTCTCTGCATTGAATGCTTTAAAGGTAATACGGAAAATTTAAACTAACATAAATTTTAACGTTTCTTCAATACATACGTTGAATAAGACCATTTATAGAATATCTTATTTTACGTTTATTTTTATTTTTCAATATTTCGTGAGGATATTGCAGTTAAAAGGATAATTGCAGTGCTTTGAATTTTGAGTCCACAAAAAGTCTCTACTAGATTTTTTTTGTAATCAAAAACTGTAAATTTATTAGAAAATTTTGGATAAATTACTAATTTAATTTGAAAGTTTGCTTTCATTATTTTACAGGCGGTCCATACGCTGAAAGATTTAGACCTCTCCAGTAATGCACTAGAAGGACCGCTCGGACCTACCACTGTACCTTCTTTGAGTCAACTGTCAACTCTTCAGTTATCGGATAATACCTTTGCTAGTATACGTCGTGGAACATTGGCTGGTAAGACATATTTAAAATCCATTAAGAGAATTTCATATACTAATTATAAATCTTCATTTATTATCTCATTTGATACGTCACTGTTTTGTGAATATCCCATCCTTTCTTTTAAACGGGCCACAAACACGTTCCACTTATGGTGTTGCGGAGCGCAAACTACAAAAATGTTGGTATTAAATAAATAAGAAACGTTATTTTAATTAATATTGTAACAATTGGATGTCCAATAAAACAATTGTTGTTCGTTACCGTACCGTGGCCTTTGCGGCAGCCTGTGTGCTATCTGGCTCCCTACCCTGGGAGCTGGAGGCGGGAGTTCTTGCAGCCGTGTATGAGTTCACGGCGGCAAGGAAGATAATTGGTGAGCCTCCAATTCCCAGGGAGACAGAAACAAAAAGGCGGTTGGAGAAGGAGGGGCTATGGAACGGTGGAGGCAGGATCTGGCGGATGCGCGTTACGGGCGTTGCATAATTGATGCCGTCCGCCCGGTCCTGTTGGAATAGTGTAACAGGGAGTGGGGCTCCCTGTCGTTTCGACTGGTGTAGGTATTCACTGGACATGGTTGTTTTGGGTAGTACCTGCATCGGATAGCTCGCAGGGAGCCGACCGCCGTATGCCATGAGTTCGGCGCGGCGGGGAACACTGCGCAGCATATTCTATCAGAGTGTACTGCGTGGGAGTGACAGCGCCGCCTTCTGGCTGCGGCGGTAAGGGTGAATTTATCGCTGTCGAGTGTACTTTCGGTCATGCTCGGCAGCGAGCAGGCGTGACAAGCGATGGCATCGTTCTGTAAGGATGTTATCTCGCAGAAGGAGGATGCGGAGAGGGTTCACGAAGATGATCCTCTGAGCAACCCTCTTCGCCAATGGAGGACCGGTAGGAGGAGGCGGCAAAGCACCCGGGAGGGTGGGTATCCATAAAGGATTTCCCCAAATTAATAATAAAAAAAGGTGGTAGAGTCAAGCTGTATCTATTACTAGTTTCAGCATGAATTAGTCAGCTCGCCCAGGGTACTACCACCCAACCCATAGAAACACCGACGTGAAGTAACAGTCCTTGCATTGTTGCGTTTCGTTCAGTCAGTGACAGCGCTAGAGGCTCATCTCCCGTCCCCTTCTCCCTTCCACCCAAACACAGGCTCACAATGCACTTGCTACCTCCCTGATGTTGCTAGTGTCTATGGACGGCGGTGATCACTTAACATCAGGTGACCCGGCTTTTCGTTTGCCTCCTATAAAAAAAAATGACCAAAGCACCCTACGAAGCTTAGTGTATTTAAAACGTAACCTTTTTAAAGCAAGTATTCAGTACGTATTTAACTTTTTTGTAATAACACCGGTAAAGTACAAAAATATCTATACTAATATAATAAAGAGGTAAAGTTTGTGAGTTTGTGACGTTGTGATGTGACGTTGTAGGGGGTAATCTCAGAAACTACTGGTCCGATCTGAATAATTTTTTCAGTGTTATATAGCTCATTCACCGAGAATGGTTATAGGCTATATCATCACGCTAAGGCCAATAGGAGCGGAGCGCAGATGATAAAATGTTTAAGAACCAGGATGTTTTTCTTTTTGAGAACTGCTGTGTTAGTGTAGTGTTATATCTATTCCACGCGAACGAAGTCGCGGGCAGAGGCTAGTGTATAATATGTTTCAGAATGTGTTGTTAATATTTGAGACTATATTTCAGGTTTGACGAATCTAACAACTTTAATCTTACACAATAATCAAATAGATGTGCTCGAGGACTATGCGTTCAAGCATCTCACGAATCTGACTCACCTTGACCTATCACATAACGAGATCGTTGCAGTTTCAGGTAAAATGCACAAATTATTAAAAAGTATTTCTGTTTGATAATAAGTACACGAACTCGCTGTTGTTTTGAATGCTAAATAAAGAAAAGGAAAGCCAGAATATTACAGTCTGTTTTTAAGTTGCAATGTGCTATATCGATAATTTTCAAATAGTACGATAAATTTTTGTATTCCATTATATACACACATTGTAGAATTAAACTGGTAGTATTTCTGTTTGACAATAAGTCCACGAACTCGGTGTTGTTATGAATGTTTAATAAAGAAAAGGAAAGCCAGAATATTACAGTCTGTTTTTAAGTTGCAATGTGCTATATCGATAATTTTCAAATAATACGATAAATTTTTGTATTCCATTATATACACACATTGTAGAATTAAACTGGTAGTCGCAAAATGCTCCAAATAAAAATTAGCACCACACAAATGTAGGTTGATAGAATACTTATTTGACTTTGTATTTATAGGCTTAATAAGTTTAAGCTAGAAACTACAAATAAAGTATTAGGAATGTTGAGAATTAAGTGCCATATTCGCCCATTATGGTATTACCAATATACCGATAACATTTTTAATTAGTTTGAAAATGAATAGTATTAATAAAGTCCTTAAATGACAATAAAAGAGATCATTTTGTCTCCTATTTATATCTTCATATAAAATATGTTATTAAGTGGAGTTGAATTAAATTGAATGTTAAAAAATTTGATGTGAAAAGGGATTGTGTACTGTCCCTACCATCCAATAAGCATTTAAAAGATGCTGATGTTTTAATTTCCGGTTGCAAATTATTGAATCCTAAGAGACGGAGGAAATAAATAGAGACGTAGCTTTTCTTTAAGCATATTTTGTTAATAAACTTAACACTGAAATGCTATACTAGATTATTTTTGAAAATAACTGTTTTAATTTTTTATAGCTTTGTCGTTTTTTTATTTCAAAATCAAAATATCCTTTATTCAATTTAAGAAGGCGCTTATGAAGGTCAGTGCCACCACCATTTCGGAAAACAACCCAGTCATCGAGAAGAACCGGCAAGAAGCTTGATCTGGTTAATATGTTCATCATCTTTCAGATCTATTCAGATCATTCATGATCTTACAGTGGAAGCTGCGTAACTCATAGTGACCTATAATAAACACGAGTAGGAATATTATTCTATATTACGTCAAATATGGACGTGATTGGAATAGTGAAGGCTTTTAGTATCTGGTTGTTATAATTAGGATGCTTGTTAATAAACTTATTTTTATAGGAATGGATGAAACCGAAACCTATGAGTACTGATTGTAACGATTTTTATTCGAAATACTCTAATAATTTTTTCCAATTGTTATGATCAGAAATAATCGAGAACTATTTTACAGGTGCATCATTAGCACAACTGGCAAATTTAATTCGTTTAGATTTGTCACATAATTTTCTACGGTCACTATCAGCTGAACCACTGAAATCTCTCCGAAGTCTTGTCGAGTTATTTCTACATGATAACGATGTATCTATGATAGATGATGGCGCACTGGCACTGCACAAGGATCTTGGACGATTTACCATCGAAGGTAATGGCGTTGGGATGATACGCGTTTTCCTGTGACCCATTGCGGTTAGGAGCACCTAACAAGTGCTTAATAATGATTATTAATTATACCAATTTTATGAAATATGTTTTAGTTATATTGTCGACGTTTATAGGCGGAGGGTAAACGTAATAGTTGGCGTGGAGACGCAAAGATGGACTTTGTACTATTAATGAAATAATCAAAAACATTTGCAACCCTTAATATATATATATATGTATATATATAATATATATATATATATATAATATATATAAGATTCAAACTGTTTTGTAGACCACTTGTTCTACTAGTGTTACGCGGCATACACCGACGACATGGCGCCCTTTGATAATTGCCGCAAAAAACACCGTGCCTGCGCCTAATTGAATTTTTGTATTTAATAAACAGGAATATTTATGTAATAAAATAAATAAATAGTCATGATTTTATGGAACTTATTTGTAATGCTTTATCTTTTCATTATGCCATAGCTGATTCCCATTATAATCTGTTCTTTTATGCATATAACTCATACAAAACAATGTCGATGTTGTTTTCTTTATTTGAAGCGATGCTGGCTCAGTTATGGGCTTGTTCGGATATCATACTGAAAGATTCATGTTATTATGAGTAAGCAGGATTGGTAAAGTAATATATTATAATCATACCATTACAATGTGGTAGGGGTTTTTTCTAAATCTTCTTGAAAATAGTTCACCTAGCTCTTATAATGTGTTTCGGAAGTTCTTCTTTACAGATCTGTTCTATGTTTAGTTAGCGTTTCTACTGTTGCTGGTAGTCCGGTGAAGCTTTTAAGACCTTGCTGGGTTAGTAGCGTAGTCAGATCGAAAAAAAATCTACTATTGCGATTGTGGTCAAACTTTAAAAATACACACAAAATAAACATTAAATATACACACAAAATAAAGATTAAAAATACACACAAAATAAGCATTAAAAATACACACAAAATAAACATTAAAGATACACACAAAATAAACATTAACAATACACACAAAATAAACATTAAAAATACACACAAAATAAACGTTATTCTTTATTAATTTATGAGGTTATAATTGTGTACACATTTTCTAGAATTTTTATCGGAGCTTAAATTAATTACTGTACCGTGTGGTTTTTTAATCTAAGCTTAAAACCATCATTCATCCTGTCTGTAGATTTATAATATACCAGAATTAATAGAACTAATAATATTGAAAAGTTCAGTGTTAGCCTTTAGTCTTTTTCTCTCTTTGGGTAATCTAGACAACCATTGAGTTATAGATAACTCTTATTATTTTTATTACTGTATTTTTACTGTTGACGATACATTTAAACAGTGTGTCTCAAGAGAGATATTTGTCGATGCTCGACATTTGAGCGAGGTGACGTCGTGACCTCTTTGTTCAGACCCTTCTGAACGCCACGCTGTTATTGTTGCATGACTTTTAACTATTTCGCCTTTTGTGCCTATATTTTATGGGCTTTTGTTGAGAAATATTTTCTTACTTGTAATATTACACCTCTATTGATTGTAAGTCATATAATATTGTTATTTTTTATTCCCTATCGCGTATTTTAATTTTACCAGGATTATTTATCCATTAATATCTATTGGTAAAATGATTTCCGCTCCTTTTCTATTATTCTGGGGAAATCTTTTATGAATAGCCACCCTTCACCCAGAGGGAGAGAGTGGGTTATGTCCGACTCGCACAGACTAAAACCCCAATACTGATACCGATAGACCGTATTTGTTGGGGCGACTAAGGTTCGTACTCGCTACTTAACTTTGGATAGCCACCTGAACGATCCGCCCGGCGAAAGGTGACCGCCAGGCTCTATACTAATACGGAGATAGACTGGGTAAACATTAGCTGCCTCCAATCGTCAGCCGGACCTGTGCAATGAGGAGACGGGACCCTCGGCTTAGTGCCTGAGGTCGTGGAGATTATGCCAACTCCTACTCTACACGGATGCAATAAGTTTATTTATGTAGCGTGTCAAATAGTAGAAGGATTAAGATTCTCTGTAATCACTTTTTGGACACTGATATTTACAGTTCCTTAGTAGTCAAAGTAACTTCATAAGTGTCTTTATACAAAAATATGTTTTCTTTTACATGCAATCTCCAATGTAAGTGATAGATTAATAGTTATAGTGATAGATTATTATACAAGCCTTTTCCTGACAATTACAAAACGAAACATAAACCAATTGCAGTTGAAGTGTAGCGCTTACTCACATTGAGCAATTTAGTATTACCATTTTGTTATAAAGTGTGAGATGTAGCATTTTGTTATGTTTTCATTAGATCAGATATTCTGAGACGATTTCATACGCGGCCATTTAATATCTAATCAAGCATAAAAAATTCTATGTTAACTAAATAGTTGATATATAGATATTTATCTTTCAAACATAGAACTGACAATTATGCTTACGACATGAAAGGTATATGTAGGGATCGAACCCGTAATCTTGATGTCAGCAGTCGTCGCTTCTACTATTGCACTACTAGGTTTTTGGAAATAATTAGAATAGTAGCTGCCTAGTAGTTTAATTTCTATTTCGAACTATTTCTTTTTTTTCTTTGATAGCTAAAGCTCGTCTATGTCCACTAAATAAAAAATAAATAAAAAAAACCGATTGCCAAATAGAAAAAATGCCCCTAACCGTTTTTCGTCGACATATTTATTAATAGATCAGATTTTAGAAACCTAGAACATTAGGTTACAGAGTTATAAATACCATAAATAACTGATTAATGAAAATAGATACCATGTTTGCAGATAATCCACTTAATTGCGATTGCCTAATGGCTGGCTTTGCGAGATGGTTGAGAGAAGCGAAAAACTTATCTCAGCTAGATAAGTCCGCTGCAGTCTGCGCCACCCCTCCGCATTTAGAAGGAGCATTAATTTCCAGACTTTCTAAAAACAAGTTGTGCGATGATTTCGAACACGTTGATATGAAAGTTAAAGACCCGTATGAAGATAGCAAAGATAATGTTGTAGTTATGGAAGAAAAGAATAGTATTGATGACGGAGTTTATATGGATAAAGGCGAGGGTTTGGATGATGAAGCGTATGATGATGAGATGGAAGTGCCCTCTGAGGAGGATTTGCCGGAATCTAAATCGAAGGTAATAAAAATACTAATTTCTTACAATAACAATTAACCGTTAATTTATATATATTAGAAAATGCAGTTTCTTTGAGGTTCAAAAAAGTCAAAACTGAACGTATCGGCATAGAACTGTGACCATTGGATGCAGACTATTTTGTAAAAGGTACTAGGCGACTTACTTTTATGGATTCGATTGATCCATTACCATTTTTCAATGCCTAACGAAGCGGGCGGTAATTGTTTAGTCTAATTGTAAATAGAATTTCAGGTCCACTCATTTTCTAATCATATTTAGATATTTTAAGATTATTTTTGTTTTTTTTTTATGATTATGTTTATATGTTATGATTAATTCATTAAGAACCATACACCGTTTTTTCAATTTTATGTTCTTCTAAGAATACAACTGTGAAATTGAAACCGAATTATTGTGAACTCAAGTAAATTTGCGGTGATGATCGCAACAGGCGGTGACTCAGTTTAAAAAGTTTTCTATGAATAAAATCTACTTAGATCGATTTATCGTCGCTGAAACTACCTACATACTAAATTTCACGGAAATAGATGACGCCGTTTCCGAGATCCTGAATATATACAAATATACAAGAATTGCTCGTTTAAAGGTATTAATTAGATAGGTAGATTATAATGATGTTTTATGTATTCTATTATTTTCGCCTTATTTATTTCTGCTATATGATACACATTTTGTATCTGTCTGTATTCTACTATCTTTATATTAATTTCCTTATATATATTGTACCTCCTAGTTTTTATTGATATGCTACTAATTACGTACGGTGTTCTATGGGTTCTAGCCGAAAATAAGTTGAGTGTTTTTTATGGCACTTTAACACATGCTGAGCTAGACAACCTTTCATATGCTGCGATGTGTAGATTTTTATACACTTGTGTACATTCTGTATCGTATAACACATTATCAATAAACAATGATGTATCTTATCATATCTTCACGGTCATGTTAAATGATGATCATGCCATAGATGCTATCAATGTAGTCCGGGTCAATAGCAAAGTCACTTCGAAAAAAAAGCCATCGATGCGATTAACCATTGGTCAAAGTGAAAAATATGATCTATGTAGTTTGCGTTTTATGAAATCGACGTCGTAAATTACTGAATCACTTCGTCTAATCGTACAAGGCTTAAATGCTCGTAAAAGTAAAGTTCTTGATAAATTTAACACTAGTAAATTGGTGACAGTAACTCTGTTTTGCTTTGTTACATTTGAGGTTAGACAATGTATAATGAAAGGTTTGCAAGAAGGCATTACAGTGTTGACTGTGGATGGATAGATTGTAGATCTTGTTATAAAAAAAAAACTATAATAAAAATGTGAGAATATTCAGTGTTGATATTTAAGAAACAGGATCCTAGTCAAATTCATGGTACAATCCTCGCCAAACTTTTGGCTGATCTGAATATAGCCGTAAGAGTTTGATATCAAAATTATTATTATAGGAATTTATAACTGATATTTTTTTATATCATAGGAGACAAACGGACAGGTTGGTCATCTGATGTTATGTGATTACCCCCGTCCATAGACACTTGCAACACAAGGGGAGTCGCAGGTGCGTTGCCAGCCTATGTTGGGGTGGGGGGAGAAATGGTAGAGGAGAGATGGGCCTCCGGCGCTCTCACTGACCGAACAAAAAACAACAATGTAAGCACTGTTACTTCACGTTGGTTTTCTGTAGGTCGGGTGGTAGTACCCCAGGCGAGCAGACCCGTTTATTCTGAAGCCAGTAATAGCTTCAGCGTGGCTCTACCTCCTACGTGAATTATATTATTATTTATTGATCCTTAAGTTGTCTCGAGTCTACATATAATATACTGTGTATTTAAACCTAAGGTGGCATTCTGCTCATCTATTTAGAGCGGTCAAAAAGTTTTAACGAAGACTCTCGGTACTGTTGCTTGGATAACTATAGTAATATTGATGATAATGATCGTTTTATTGTGTGAAGGTAATTCTTCAAGACGCTTGGTACGATGACGAAGAAGTGCATCTCTCATGGATAGTGGATCCACCATCCTCGAGACGGTATAGATGTACGGGTGTAACTGTATCCAGAGCCGGTGGTATCGCGAAACATGCGGCGTGTCATCGCGCGCCGCCAGCCAATGTTGTATTGAGAGGATTCAAGATTGATGCTGTTGATACATACACGTTAGTAAGAGTAAATTATTTTAACTGAGCTTAAGACAAATTACTTGGATCAAACCAAATTACTTGGATAATACTCTAACCTAAATTAGGTTCTGAGAGGACGCTACTTTATCCATATTATATGTTACGATTTGCAATTGCTACGAATGATTTCCTCAAATTCATGGTGACCAAAATTTGTATATTAGATTAGTATGTATATTGATTTTATATCATGCTGATCTGATACTCTTCTGTGAATGCGTTTGCGTTTCTCAATATTCATTAAAAAGTTTATAATTGGGATCGAAAGGAAAAATTACAAGTTCAAATGAAACTCTCCTTTCGTTGTTAATAAAGAAATATTTAATTAAAAATTGCTCATTTTTCGTAGCCACCAATATACCTTGTAAGTTGCTGTGGTGAACAGTTGCATTGCAAGAAAGGTTTCTTCAATAAGGCTATATCTCATTAGTTAAGAAACGGAACGGGAGAGATTTAATGAAATGTCTCCTATATCTAAATATATCATATATTGATTATTTATCTGTTTTGCAGGTTTTGCGTTGCGTTAGAAGAGATGGATGACTCCGACGTTCCCTTATCTTTGCTCTTAGGTTGTGGAACACCACAAGTTTTGCGACAAAGAGCACCATTTGCCACAGCTGTTCCCGTCGTTGTAACCACGTTGCCCGTCTTAAATCCTTTGAGGTAAGAACGTAACTGAGTTTTAAATTGGAACCCAAGGTTATAAACCTTTTTAAGGTATTATATTGAGTTGTTTACTAATTATAGGGGAGCTTGAGCTGAGATTTTGGGATTTCGTCAAGCGTGGTAGAATAACATAAGGAAAGAAACCTTGCACTTCTTAAGTAACCGCACCATATCTGAACTCTTTATATAGTGTCACTCGTTTGGGGCAGCCCGGCAGTTTCGTAAAAAATCGACCATTACATAAAGTGGAGTACGACAGATTAGGACAAGGAAGGAATAATTGTATTGTAATTACATGTAGAAAAGTGTGCATTAAAGTAATCTGACGATTTGCGCATGACATAAAGATAGAGCTACAAAATTGTAAAAAAACTGTCGCATGAACATTCTCGAGCGCAGTCATTTCTTTTTTATTGTGAAGGAATTCGTCCAAATTTCACGGGAATGTAAATAAAGGAAAATAAATATAGAGCCCCTATTCCTTTACTCTAGTTAATATATTTTTAATTGTAACTGTGGTGGTCATAATACTATTTTAGAAGATTATAATCAATGTAATAGAACCTAAAATTCACAATTTTATCTCATAAATTACATTTAAAGAATGACTGGAATGTCTATGTAATATTTAGGCTTCGTAGAGATTGACAATATAATGGAATGCGTTGTTGCAGGGTTTCAGAAGTACGCTCCAATGTTACAAGCGATGGACTTCTCACCGTCCTTATATCAGTAATGGGCTTACCACCCCATCGATCACAATATGCCATGTCACGTTCCCAAAGGTTATCAAACTCTGATATTAAATATCCAACGATAAACAACTGCTACGTAGTGTTAGCGGTTCTGTCGAAAGGATCTCTCGTTGCACAGAAGGATACGCCGTGCCAATCGAGTCTCGAAGTAACAATGGAAGGTTTTGTACGTGGACCCTACGAAGTATGTGCAACACTTTCGAAGTTCAAAGTCAAAGAAATGCGTCCAATATGTGTCGTTCCGCAATTGCTGGAGCCACTTGAATCACAAATAAAAGCCGGAATTAAAGGTTTGAATACGGCTTTAATAGGTCTAGCTTTGGCTCTGATGGTGATAATAATTGGTTTGGTATGGTTTGTGAGGAAGATGTTAAAGAAACCGACTGAGTACGAGGCTCATACGTGCTTCAGACAAGAACAAATGCCAGAAGAAAATGCGAGAGCCAATTACGTTATGTTAACAGCTACGTCAAAGGTATGATCAGATTTGGTGAATTTGCTAGTCGAAGTCGAAGCTGTTAGACAATTACAAGATAACTTAGGTAATTTTTGTCTTATTTAAAATGTTTATTCTTTAATGTGTGTAGATAATGAACACAAAATGTATAGTGGATTTGGAAAATTGGCAGAGTAATTTATGCTTTAAGGTTGTTTGTAGTTATATCGGATTAATGCTTTATTCTTTATACTAAGTGAAATATATATGGAGAATTAATAAAATTGTTAAATTTTATTTATATAATATTATAATTGGAGTTCATATATTTCATACAGATTATTTAGTACAGTAGTATTTAGAAATTTAGTTCCCTAATTACTTAAATATCTAACTAATGGTAATTGTTTAAATGTTATAATGTATATTTAAATTTAAATAAATCGCTAATTTTCGTGAAGTTAAAATAATACTGTGAAACAGTAAAAACTCTTATCGAGTTCTAAGAATTATTTGTTAAATCTGTTACAACAATCTGTGGAGATAATACACTTTATACAAATATGTCATTAAGATTTCACTTGTAATATATATTTAATGAGTTCGATGAAATCTAGTGAGGTGTAAAAATAAATGTTAACGTAAGAAATTAGAGAATAAACGTAAGCTATGAGATAAACTTAGAAATTGATAAGGTCAAATAAAAACAAAACAGAGATTTGATTAGGAGGGCTACACGTCACTGGGTTAGTTATTTCTTAGAATAAAATAATTGACCTCGATTATTATTTAATCTATAAATTATTGTATAAATAGACAATCGTAATCTATGCTATAATAGGTTATAAATGCAATGTTTTATATACATTTTTGTTATGCTTCTTATTTTACAGATTGACTGATTTTCTTTCATACAAATTTATAGTTATAACAAGTTCATTAAATATTTAAATAATTAAAACGTTATTTATATTTATTTATATTATGTTCTCAACATTTTTTTGTATTACAGTTAATTGAAATTAACAAGAGGCATAGTTTGTATCATTTTGAAGTAACTTATTATTAGTTGTAAATCAATAAACTGTTTTATAAATACTATATATATGTAATCAATAAATAATTAATTAAAGTTATTGTATGTTGTCAAAAATAACGTTATTAATTTTTATTGGATAAAGATAATATTCGGCCGATGTTATCGGAGAGTAGACACGCATTATGCAATAACTGATAAGCGTGAATAGGAGAACACTTTGATTTGCACTCAAAGTTCTTTTTTTTTCGAAATGTCTACGCTATTGACCCAGCAAGGTCTTAACAGCTTCACCGGACTACTAAGGCGAGCGCTTAAGGCACTCAGCCGATTTTATTTTGGCAACCAGCTCAAGGGTGCACGGCACACCTCGGCTTGGCTGTTGCCTGTTGCATGCAAAATCGCGACCTATCTTAGCTAACTTAGCCAATTATCCATATATGTATGAGTTGTTGATGTATGTGTAAGCGTGTAGGCGTGCACGTGTGTGGTGGTGATCGTGTAGTGTTGTAGCAGTGATGTATATTTGTGTGTCACCGTATCGCGCAAGCAACGCACTCGGGCTCCCTACCGAGGGATTGAACCTAGGCTTGAGCCGCTGCCGTGGGAGGCCTAATCGGGTTCACTCAAAGTCACGATACTAAGAAAGTACATTCATTTGACTATCGTGTTTTTTTTTTTTAAAGTTCTCAATAACAGGACAAGTATTAATGTTTACAATAACAATTGTTGTAAATACCAAAAGTGACATATGTCTAGGCATTATAGCTATCTCTAGTACTTTCGTCCTGTATCCTTATTTGTTCGTTTATATTTAATTATATATATTATAAATTATGTATATGATTTATTGCAATATGTTTGCATGTAATAATCGGGATTATAGTACAAATATGTATAGCAAAAATAACAAGCGTAATTGTATTATGTTATTTATTTTTCTTACATTATTTTCTGATCACATCATTGCGTAACATGGTAAGTCATTAGTGATCATAATTCCAACCCATTTTGCTGAGACTTATGACGTCATAGTTTATATGTACCTTTGTTTGTTATTTATTAAACTATATAATTAGTAATTGTGAAGTAAATTTTAGCAGTTTAAGGCGTTCATATAATTTACTCTGATTTAATACAAATAAAATGATGCCGGTTTCTCTTTGTTGGCGTCACTCATAAACCAATTGATAGATTTCGGCCAAACTTTTTAGTTACACTTCTTAGACTCTTGCAGTGTTATTACGAAAGCTAAATACGTATTGAATACTTGATTTTAAATGGTTTCGTATTAAATACACCGCGCTCGCCCCGGGCAAGTTCGCGATATCCTTTTTCGCAAGTCTAACTTAACCAAAGCGAGACAAAATAATAAGATGGTGAACATTCAACGACCGCGGTGCATTTAATAGGAAACCTTTTTTAGAGCAATACGTATTTAATTTTTTGCAATAACGTGATTAAAGTGTTTTTTAAGAGTTTTACTATTTCTGTAAGCAAAACAAAAGAGTAGTGAAACTTTTGTAGGCAAGGTATTATTTTTTTATTAATTTTTTTTAAAGCTTTTTCTTATGTAGATTAAATATTATATTAAGATAATAAACAAAGGAGCCGAAGTCGTTGGTTTCAACTAGCTTATAACAAAATAGGTATTTTTAAAGATCATTCATAATAATTTATGTTTTATACACAAACTTTGAACGTTTTCACGATTTCCATTTCTTATTATAAATAGTTTACACAGAAATTCTTACACAGAAGTGTTGAAATTCTTTCTTACAGTTTTCATAAAATAATATATATTTATGTATGCTATCTTTAAGATAATGTATGTATGTAAACATGCGGTAACTAAGCTTTATTGACATTGTAATTAACGCGGTATGTAAACGTCGTCGTGTAAATGTTTCTGAGAACTTTGGTTCTGCTTTAACTAGTATAATTACGTATTCTTTTTGTTTAATCATCTGTAAATAATAATTTATTAGTGCCTCATTTTACTAAAGATAAATAAAATATTAACAATTTTCTATATTTGTTTTATTTACCTATACTAATATTACAAAGAGCTAAAGTTTGTGAGTTTGTAGCGTTGTAGCGGGTAATCTCAGAAACTACTGGTCTAATTTAACAAATTCTTTCAATATTATATAGCTCATTTATCGAGGATAGTTATAAGCTATATATCATGATACTAAGACTAACGGGAGCGGAGCACTAATGAAGAGTGTTTAAAAATCGGCTGTTTTTTCCACGTGAGAGCTTCCGCTGAGTGTTAGCATTAGCCCATAGTAACTATTCCACGCAAACGAAGGCGCGGGCAGAGGTTAGTTTCTAATAATCATAAGCGTGTCACTCTTTTATGCCAAAGGCCAAAGAGTAGTAAATTAGCAGATGGTCCAACTTTAGATGGTGATCATCATCTGCGGATAATTACAACACCAATGGTATCACTATTCTGTTGATGGCCTTAAAGAGCATGTTTAATTTTTTTTTATGGGCTCAATGAGCCTTAGGGGAGACCATTTCATAATTCCAGCATGCGCATAATCCTTCTAAAGAACCTTTTGGTTGTCGCTATTCTTCTGGGGGCTTGCTGGGATGTGTCGAATTTGGAACAATGATTTTTTTTTTATATCTGCTGGCAGTGTTAAGTGATCACCACCGACCATAGATATTTGCAACACCAGGGGAGTCACAAGTGCGTTACCAGCTCGTTTTAGGGGGCGGATAGGGAAGGGGGAGTAGAGGAGAGGAAGGGATGAGGGGGCAGATCCTCTTCCAGCGCTTTCACTGACCAAACGAAACGCAACAATGCAAGCACTGTTACTTCATGTCGGTTTTCTGTGAGAGGGCGGTACTACTCCGGACGAGCCGACCCATTCATGTTGAAATCAGTAATAGCTTCAGTGTGGCTCTACAACCTACAAAAGAGTATCTGAAAGACTACAAAATTCTAAAGACACTAGACTGCATGTTAATTCGGGATCGTCAAGAACAGTTTATTGAAGTATTTGTATGGAAAAAATATTTTCAGACGATATCACTTCATCGAGATATACAACGTTGCTTATATTATGAAACTCAGCAGCTGAATATATATTGACAATTAAGCCACACATTGGCATTGTTTAAAAGAGGCATCATTGTAGGTAGCTATCAAACCATAGAGGTGTATTATCACGGTGATTTTTTTTACATATAGATAAGTATTGCGGCATTAAGCGATGGATCCACCTGGAGAACATATCATACTATAGGACAGTGTTTCCCAACGTGGGGCCTCGTCCCACAGAGGGGCTATTTCATAGTTAAACGGGGCAGTTTAAAAATGGACTCAACACTGCTTTATTCTTTCGCTTTGAGTTATTTAAATGCAATGCTAGACATCATCGGTGAGAAAGGAAAAAAAGAGCTGTAAATAATTAACAGGTATAATTTCGTTTGACCCTATCAAAATATCAACTGGCTAATTAGAATCGTCAAGTAAGTTTTTCAATATATGTTTTGAAATTTTACTTACGATGTGTTGATAACAATTTCATAGTGATTTCTTCCTAAAACTTATCATATATACTTCTTAAGGAAACAAAATATTTTTTATGGGTTAAGAATTATGTATGGGGGGGTGGGGAGAGTATAAAAAATTTAAGAAATGTTAAGGTGGGGCATGGTCTAAAAAGGTTGGGAAATACTAGGATATTAAGGCTTTTTCTAAGATTGCCTGGCTGGTTACCATTCTGAAGGTGAAAATCTCTCACTACTTGACATCAGATAGGACTGTGATCAAATGCTTAAAACCTATAAAGAATTAAAAAAAAAACTCTTTTATATCCACTTCTCTTTGTTAATTATTTTGTATAGTAGTTTATTTTTCACTAATGGTGTTGTTAATGAACGAAGTAAATCCGCCTACATTCCGCTGTCAACAAACGGGTCTGCAAGCATTATGAAAAGTATCTTGTAGATTTAATTATATTACTTTATTCCTAACGATTATGTAGATAATTAGTATGGTATGCTTTTATATTGTACTAGCCTCTGCCCGCGACTTCGTTCGCGTTCTCAAAAGGAAAAAGCATCCCGATTTTGAAACATTTTATATCTATGCTCTGCTCCTATTGGTCTTAGCGTGATGATATATATAACTATTCTCGATGAATGAGCTATATAACACTGAAAGAATTATTCAAATCGGACGAGTAGTTCCTGAGATTACCCCCTACAACGTCACAAACTCACAAACTATAACCTGTTTATAATATTAGTTTAGATGGATAGATCTAATTTAATCGTTATTGTCCGAATTTTAACATGTTTATACCAACTCGTGCTTTTCACTATTTGTAAGGGCGGATTTTTGAAGTGAAAAATTTTTTTAGCCGCGTTTAGGGATTTTTGTTAGAAGAAAAAGTTATGGGTTTGCGTTACTTTGACCTCGACATGCTCGTGATATATTACACTAGCGCCAGACTAGCACTGCGTAGTAAAGCGATCTGTGTAAAGGTAATATTGATATTTTGTAGTTGATTAATACGGTTGATTGATTAATATATTTTATAAGAATGCAAAACTAACATGTTTACACTTTTGTTAAATAAATTGTTGCAGCTGCCTTGGAAGTAATAAAATACACTTCAATCATTTTTAGGAATGCCTGTCTGTCTGTTTGTTTGAGCACGCATCATTGCTAAAGAATTGCCTTCACGATAAGACCTTAGTAATATTTTAGTCTTAGTTTCATTAAAATCAGTCCACTCTATAAAAGAACGAAGAATTTTAAGTACGACAGAAAAGTAAATAAGTACATGGACGTGATACATTAGGTTTTTTTTTAACTTTACTTTTGGCAATCAATCTTTCAGATTATTACTGCCATTGTCGCGTAGTCAATAATATTACATGCGTCATGCGATCACTTCAATATTGCGTCGCGAGTCAATATTCTAACAAGATGGTGGATCCCTTGTTAGAATCTATCAGGGAGTTTTTGTGGAATCTCAGAATTTCATGCTCCGTGGTATTATTCACTTATTCACAATAAACTAACCATATTACATAAAACATTACCAACTTTACAGATTATAGAGTCAAGTAACACAAGATTATGAATAAAATATAAAATCCACTACATGACAGACTGAAATCCCGCCAAAAACTCCTCAGATGATTTTATTAATTACTGTTTTTTTACATTACGACGGAGTCGCGGGCACAGTTAGTATTAAATAAATACACATTAATAATTAAATTTTCCAGTAATTCTTATGATAATTAGATCTGTGGTATAAATTATATAAGATAGATTTACTCTAACAACAAAGTTAACCTTGACAATTATTAACTTTATAATGAACATAAAATTATAAAACATATTAAGAAATATTTAAACACTTCGTAAATTCATGATAACTGTATTTATCTATAATTGTACGAATAATAAGTTGATGTGACAGACAAATGAATATACAGCTGTAACGAATTGTTCGGAATAATTTCCTCAAAATGATAGTGCAAATGTCAAAAGGTGCGCGGGCGCATAATTTAGTACGCGAGTAATGTAAACATGACTAGGGATGGGCAAGTGAAAAGAAAAATATATCTATAATATGTTATCGACCTTTACAAACATTATCGAGATTATTAACAAAAAAATCTTAATTACTGAAAATATTTTCATTTTTTTTATTATTGAGGGAAAAAAACAGGCAGATTACCTGATGTTAAGTGATCACCGCCGCCGTCTATGTTTGGGAGGAATGGGATGTGGGAAGTGGGGAGGGAAGAGGAGTGAAAAAGGGCCTCCGGCGTTCTCTATAACCGAACGAAACGCAACAATACAAGCACTGTTACTTTGGTTTTTAGTGAGAGGATGGTACTACGCCGTGCGAGCCGACCTATTCATGCTGAAAAAAATATTATATTAACACATAAATTAAAAATAATTAAGATCCTTTAGAATTTGCAAAAGTTCTATTTCTCATAATACATTTATGATTAACTAGAATTTGCTCGCGGTTTCTCTTGAGTTAATGTGTATATAACAGTACATTTTTAAAAAATGAAAGATACCCTATGCCTTTGCCTTTTTCTGTATCCACAGCATTTATGATAAACTTCACGATGATTGGTTGAGTAGATAAAGCGTGAAAATGTTAGCGAAAATATTAGTAAGGATTAAGAAATCATCTTTTTTCATATATAAAGCATATATTTAGCATTAAAATTAACACTACAAAAAACCTCTAATTTATTGAATTAAAAATTATCGACAGCAAATATCGTTTTTGATTAATGAAAAATATCGATATTTTGATACATAAACGTATTTTAGCAATCCTAAAGTTGACAGTTACGACACAGCGATCATGGCGTATGGACGTGTTCTTCTGTCAATTTTTGTTGTTTCGTTATTTTTGAATACAGAAGCGAAGATTTACACGCGATGCCAACTAACACGTGAACTATTGAAGAATAATTTCTCCAGGACTTTCCTTAGTAATTGTGAGTTCTGTTTTTTTTTTATTGTTTCGTATGTGTATTGTATGTGATGCTGCTGGTACTTAATATTATGCCGGTCATTTATTTTTGTAATACGTTTTCCTGTATTGTAGTCAATGGGACGAAGTAGTGGGTTTTTTTAATGGCAGACTGGAAGTACCGGACGCATATTATCTCATAATAAATTGACAAACGATATTGTCACTACTGGAATGTTTCATATGGAATTTAGATATGCTAATTTTATTAAGTTTGCCTATCAACCTATCGTCTTTTGATTTGTTGTTATCTAGGGTTTGTATTTTTGAAGTTATACTTCTTTTGGCGCGTCAGGGTAAAATGATGATAGTAAATGGTTACGATGTGCGCCCCCACTGTCATGAAAAACAAACGCCCTGAAGTTAGCTCTATAGTCAAAATTTTTTTATTTGTATTTGTAATTTGAATTTCTTAGTATTAAAACTTTCAATGTATTAAATACGTTTTTTCAATTATTAGTGTCGTTTTTTTTTTCTACAAACGTGCAATAAGGCTAACGATAAATTTTTTAAATAAAAGATTTTTATCTTGTTACACCAAATAAGTATAACTTTAACGCGTGTATATAAGCACACACACAATTTTTTTATGTATTAATTCCAATCAAAGTAAGTTCCTATTTACAATAATTAGTTACTATCATCAAAGTATGAATATATTTTCCACAATATAATGTCTACGTATATCTGTTTTACGTAATAATATTGGACAATGAACTATTACTAATAAATTAATTCATTTATCTCAAGAGTCTATTAACATTTAAATTCTCTAGAAATACGTGAGAACTAACTACCTTCTCAATCAAACTTCGAAAACAATGTATGTGTATAATTAAAGGAGTTGGTTAGGGGGGCTAATAAATGAATAAATGCTTGCTATTCTATGATTTTTAAAACATGATTCAATAACAACACATGAGTATTTCGTTTCCAATAAAAACAATCTAAATTAATTTTAACAATAGCAATTAGCATTTTAGTGTAAAATGGAAGGTTAAAGAGACACTAAAATATGAATTTTATAAGCAGGACGTTAGTAGGACGTTCTGAAGTTTGTTAATTTAAAATGTTTCATGATAGTTCAAAAAGCAGGTCAAGTCCGGGGAAAATAGGACGATTGGCAACTCTACCATATACTCCAACTAGGGTATCAGAACGATATCAAAACAATGAAAATCCATTTTATTTTATATAATCTAAGAAAGTAAGATTCTAAAGACATTCTAAAAATTAAGCCAATTCCTGAAAAGTAAGCCGATTGGTCTCTCGGCCACATATACTGAAACTAGAATATCAAAACTATAGAGGTGTTGGCAATATTTACGTTTTCTTTTTTGTCTTCTGCTTATAAATAACTTTAGATGAAAGAGATTATAATAATTCAACTATACCACTAGGATACTATGTCCAACAAGGACATCTTCAACTTCTTGTTTGAATGTATAAACCTTTTAACACCATCATTATTATTCACTGCAATATACAGTTACGTTTTTCAAACTCAATAGAATTTCATTCCTTTAATCTGCTATGATTGGCAGTAGAGTAATCTGAGGACTAGCTTAGCGTATATTATATAGGTGGTAGAGCCACGTTGAAGCTATTGTTGGTTTCAGCATGAATGGGTCGGCTTGCCCGGAGTAGTACCATCCTCTCACAGAAAACCGACGTGAAGTAATAGCGCTTGCATTGTTGCGTTTCGTTCGGCCAGTTTGCTTTGCTACTCCTCCTCCCCTTTCCTCCTCTCCCCTAAACACTGTGTAGCAACACACTTGCGACTTCCCTGATGTTGTTATTATCTTTGTGTTACTTAAAAAATGCAGCTAAATTATAAGTAAAAGATAATTGCTTTATACTTATATAATTCGTCTTATACATTATATAGTTCGGCCTATAAAAGGTAAGATGTAGGTGTTATCTACGCATTCGTATATGAAACGTTATTGTAAGCCAAAGCTCTGGCCAAATAAAGAGTGAAAGTATCTACGAAGTATTTATTGTCATCCTAATTGCATCGACTATGTGTTATACACCCTCTAACATACTCTTCGTTGTGCACAGCTGCTTGAACGAATTGGTAAACACTACACTTTGTTGTACAAATATTTATGGCATTAGTATTTCTGAATTAGAACGTTGCGTAGGGAATATTTTAACTACATTATCTTTTTAACTAAGGTAAGCAATAAACGGTTTTTTTTTTTTTTGAGAATGGACTCTGGTTCTGTTTGCTGTCGAGGCAATTGTCACCTGGACAATTTTTAACAGGATAATAACATCAAGCGAGACTACGCCAAAACTATAGCGATATGATCTAGTATTATTAATCTGTACCATTGTAATAGGAATAAAAAAAAACTGTTGGAACATATCACAGTCATTAATAAAAAAATATAATTTAAAAATGTGTGAAAACAACACACAGATTCGGTTGCATGCTGTAGTCCAACAGCAATGTTTGATTTCAATAGGGGGCCATGGCAATGTATAATGTATAGTCAAATAACTAGAAAATATCTAGGGATATTTAAGAAAAGGGAGTAAAGGGAATTTGACTTTGCTTTTCCTGTAGTCTTTTTACCTCCTAAAATATTGGTTAAGCTTTCCAAATACTTAAAGTGGGAAATGAAACTCCCCATTTTGGCCTCTTTGCAATTTCAGCTGAATCACCGTTTAGTAAATCTGACCCAGAACGTCATAAATAGTAAATCTTAGAAGCGTTAGCAAGTAATGCTGGCTAATTCATATGGAACTCAGTGTAACTTTGACGTCACCTTTCAACAGTTACTGAACGTATTCAGACAATTAATGAAAATATTACGTAATTGCTTTAGATATTATGTTTCCTGGACACGGGTCAATTGAGTTCAATATTATGAAATCATGTATGAATTCCAATAAAGACATATGTAACACTTTATAAACAGGATAAATACTCATATGTAAAACTAAGAATGACCAAATGTTAATGTATTCATATATGTTCATCTCACGTAATTTACAGACATCCTATGACAAATCAAATTCTGTGCGTGTTTTCCCAACATCATCTTCTTCCAGTTTTACTTGCCCATCTATACTCTTGGTATGACTAATAATTATTGATGTTTCCCTGTTAACGTGGGGATACCCTTATTATCAGCACTAATTTGCGTACACCTTCAAAAATTTGGTCATGTTACTTAGTTTCTATATAAATCAGTTACAGAATGTATGTAAAAGCGCCGTTTCAGAACGGCTTCATTATATGGGTAATTCCTTTTTTGTTGTGTTTGTATAGATTTCTTGCAGCAACTGCTTTCATTCTTCAGTTTAACGTGTTATCATTTTATACTAGAAACGTTTTTAAAATTAATAACTATCTAATCTATAACTTAAAAAAACTTGCAAAATACCCGTTATGGATATCTTTGTTTAAATGCAAAAATAACTTGATGATTTACTATTATTAACTAATATTATAAATGTGAGTGTATGTCTGTTTGTGACTCGTTCACGCTTTAACTTCTCAATCAATAACTATAAATTTTTCTTACGCTTTGTTAGATTTTAAGAAATTAACATAGGGTTATATCTAAATTAAGGCGAGCGAAACCTTCGGTTAAAGTTTGTTAAAACATAAGTCATAAGTCCAAACAGGTTAGCAGCTGATGTATAATGAAGATAAATTCATTAATATTTAATTTAGAATCGATTACATCCTATCATTATTTTGATGGCAAAGTGAGGCAAAACCGGTCTACTATTTTTCTTTATATATTGAATAGATGATAAGAAACTGTTTACATTCCATTCCTTCACTTCAATGATTCATTCCTTAGTTACGTCTGCACTGAAGCAGCATAATATACACTTTACACCATCTCGTCTTAATTAAATATCTATGTATAGATTAGAATATACAGAACAGATAAGCAGTTAAGTATATCTTCCTAGTGTTTGTCAATTCTTAATTATTGATGTGACTTTTCTCATGGATTTTTTTTTAACTTTATTTCTGGCAATCAATCTTTCCGATTATTACTGCCATTGTCACGTAGTCAATAATATCACAAACTTCGTGCGATCATTCCAATATTAAGCATCGTGTGAAACCATATTCTAACAAGATGGTGGATCCCGTGCTAGAACTTTCCAGGGAGTTTTTGTGGCATCTCAGAATTTCATGCTCCGTGTTATTATTTTCCATTCACTTCACTTATGCATATTAAACTAACTATATTACGTAAAACACCATCAACTTTACACAATATATAGTTAAATAACACAAGATTATGAATAAAATATAAAATGCAGTGGACATGATAGACTAAAATCCCGCCAAAAACTCCCTCATGGATTGAACTTTGAGATTCTGATCAGTAACCTTTTTGTGTGGCGATTCAGTGGTGGGGATAAACACCGTGTTGCGTAGAATAGGTACAGTGTCTCGCTTATCTTAGGGTATTAGAGAAAAATGAGACACACGCTCTTCTCGTTTTTTCTCTGAAAGTTTCACTTCCATGGCGTGTGTACTACACATATATTTTTTCGTATAGTTGTCATTGACGATTTGTAGTTTTATTAGGAAAAAATGGGGACACCCACGTATTAACACCACCGCATTGCACTCGGCGACCGCTCCCGTGGCCGAATCGTGCTATCTTTGTTTCGCAAGTATAACCTAACCTAACCAAAATGAGATGGAACAAACGAATTAAAAAGAATAAAGAAAAAAGTAATGAACTCAAGTTGGTCAAATGCTGATAATCTGCACCTAGTCCATGTGATTGATTTCGTTCCATGTATATCTATGTCTATATCTATTGTTAGCTACCCACCTCCGGTACCGCTCGTCATATTCAAGACACCGAGATACTAGCGCCACATATTAGAGATACGCATTGATACTAACGCCAAGTGCCTGTAGTCCGGTGAAGCTGTTAAGACCTTGCTAGGTCAATAGCGTAGTCAGTTCGAGAAAAAACAAAAACGCCAAGTGCCAACATATAAGAGAGACACATTAACATTATTTATTAAAGATACATAAATGAGAATTATTATAATGGTATAGATTTCAATGAGACATTAATAGGAATTGATATTATTCATTTATTACTTGCATAACATTAGTTTTATGATAATAATAGTACTTGCTTTGACTGCCATAGTTGGACCTCTAAAGGGCTAGATGTCGCTACTCTACACACATAATTGTATGTCTAAACATATTTCAGATACCTAAATAACAATGATTGTGTATAGAATTGATGTACGTAACTAATATTAATTTTTTTCATTAATTATATCTTTGTGTTACTAAAAACATATAGCGGAATTATAAGTAAATGGTAATTGCTTTGAGTTATATAGTTCGACTTATAAATTCGGCTTATAAAAGGCAAGATGTGGGTGTTATCTACGCATTCCTTTGTGAAAAGTACTGTAACCCATAACTCTGGCCAAATAAAGAGTGAAAGTAAGTACTTAGTATTTATTGGCATCCTGACTGCATCGACTATGTCGTATACACCCTGCTAACACTATACTAATATTATAAAGAGGTATAGTTTGTGAGTTTGTGACGTTATGATGTTGTGACGTTGTAGGGGGTAATCTCAGAGACTACTGGTCCGATTTGAATAATTCTTTCAGTGTTGTATAGCTCATTCATCGAGAATGGTTATAGGCTATATATCCTCACGCTAAGACCAATAGGAGCGGAGCACAGATCAAAAATGTTTCGAAATCGGGATGCTTTTTCCTTTTGAGATTTTGAGAACTGCTGCGTGTTAGTGTATCTATTCTACGCGGGCAGAGGCTGGTATCTAATACCTTTAAACGAGCAGTTCTTGTATATTTTTATATATTCAGGATCTCGGAAACGGCGTCACCTATTTACATAAAACTTAGTATGGAGGTGGTTTCAGAGGGGCGTAAAATCGATCTAGCTGGATTTCATTCATAGAAAACTTTTTTTATCTGAGTTTTCAGGCGATGAAAAAATATAGTTAGAATATACAGGTAAATTTCGTCGCCGCTGTTTAAATAAAAATAGCTCATATGGAAATAGGCTACTTCGAAAATCCGTCTAACCCCCTTGCGAATCCGAGAGATATATCTATACTAATATATAAAGCTGAAGAGTTTGTTTGTTTGTTTGGTTGAACGCGATAATCTCAAGAACTACAGATCCGATTTAAAAGTTTCTTTTAGTGTTAGATAGCTCATTTATCGAGGATGGCTATAGGCTACATATCATCACGTTAAAACCAAAAGGAGCTGAGCACTAATGAAGAATGTCTCAAAATCGGGCTATTTTGGAAGCTTCCGCTGCGTGTTAATGTCAGTATTATATGCGTTGCCATGGTAACGCGATAACATTCTATCAAAAATATTTTCATGGTTTATTTTGTATTCCT
>JACEII010000025.1:2336112-2368077 GCA_014332785.1 Antheraea mylitta | reverse complement strand
TAGAAATGACTACGCTTAACAGCTTCACCGGACTACAAGTAATATTTGAACGGGAATTTTACGGGCAAATAAGTAACTAATTAGCTGTTTTATTTAATATTGTTCGATAATGTGTAGCTTCATATTTTCATTATTTTCTTATATAGTGTGAGTACTGAGGGTGATATATAGTTTAAAATTCCAGTTATGTGGCTGATCATAATCCCATCCCATTCGATACACTATTAGTATTCACATACATAATGTACACGTTACCTGTTACAGTAGATGATGTGCGTGTGATACAAATATTTTTGAAATAGTATTATTGTAATTTACACTAGATGTGTAATCACAATTTTAAATTTATTTAATATATTAAAAAAAACGCGTGCGAAGCCGCGGGTAACAGCTAGTTTTTTAATATTCCTTTTTGTTTTGGTAAAAACATGCTAATTTTCTGAGGCTAACCTAACAGTTTAAAATAATTTAAAAATGTTTTTAAAGAACTGAACTAGGCTCTATCGTACAGGTACCATTAATTAATGGGTGCACTATTAGTATTTCGATTTTCCCGTCACGGTTCGGTTAGGTTAGACTTGCGAAACAAAGACGGAACACACTGCGATGGTGTTAATATGTAATGAACAAAAATGGATATTTTTTTATTTCTCTATTCCTCATATTTGACGATCGACAATATTTTTACAATACATATAACAAATTTTGCATACATTATTATGGTTGAGTTTCGACTATTGAACGACTATAAATGTATACAAATAACATAGTTCTAATCTGTTGATTTCTTTATATTTATTAAACAGTTTTGAGGATAAATCAGTTTATATGAATAAGCACACAGTTATAACTTAATCTATACTGTCTATCCTAATATTATAAAAAGGTAAAGTTTGTGAGTTTGTGACGTTGTAGGGGGTAATCCTAAGACCTATTGGTCCCATTTGAAAAATTCTTTCAATGTTATATAGGTCATTTATCGAGGATGGTTACACGGTATATATCAGCACGCTAAGAGCAATAGGAGCGGAGCACCAACGAAAAATGTTTTAAAATCTTTTTTTTTCCTCCTGATAGTTTCCGCTGTGTGTTAGCGTTATCCCAAAGTAATTATTCCACGCGAATTAAGTCGCCGGCAGAGGCTAGTTTATAGTAAAGTTATTTATATTTTTACTACATAATATTACCTTTTACAGGTAAAAATAATTACCCTATTGTATCACGTTACCTTATCTATATATTTATGGAAATAGTTTTAAGTATGTTATGATTTTATCGGTTACTTGAATATACAACATATTCGCAAACCTAACTAATAATACCTTTCATATATATGTCGGTGAAAGGCCAGGGCGAGCGGAAGGCTCGTTGCGTAGGTTCTAGTGATGTTGGATTGAAATCCATTCGAGAAGCTATTAGCTATAATCGGATTGTGAATACAATGCAATGTGTAAATCGGACCGAGTAACGACCGGCAGGTTTGTTCGCATCATCTAGCATAGGAGAGGCTGACAAGGGTAGGTGACTGGCTGTGTACACAGTAGAATCTCTACAGTAGGCGTTCGCTCGGCAGGCTGCCGCAGGAGCCGTTTTTCAGGTCAGATAGCAGGTTCGATTCCTAGCTGCTCCTACCATGCGGCGGACGGTACACCGTGGGGTTTTAGTCCGTGTGAGTCGGACATAACCCACTCTGTTCCCGGGAGAGTGGCGTATTCATAAAGGATTTCCCCACGTTAGTAAAAAGTTTTGATCCCTGGCTGCTCCTACCATGCGGCGGACAGTACACCGTGGGGTTTTAGTCCATGAGAATCGGACATAACTCACTCTGCACCCCGGGAGGGTGGCGTATCCATAAAGGTTTTTCCCACATTTGGCATTTTTCATCTAGAAATAAGTACTCTTCTCGAAAGATAGATCAAATCTACATAACCGCGAGCAAAGTCGTAGGTTTTTGCTAGTCAAACGTTCATCGACATCTGTACTTGATACTAAGTAAGAAGATGGAAAAACTAAGTGTAGAAATTGTGTTAGCTTTCAATAGTTGGTAACAATAAAGTCGCTCGCTAAGTAAACATTACAATGTTACGGTTAAAATGGTCGAAAGTTTAGTAATATGTAGTAGTTTGTAGTGTTTATAGTATGTTTACGCTTCCCACGTCAACCGTGAAAATCACTATAGCATCAATAATTCACTAGCCGCCCTGTTCCTGCATCGACAAATATTTTAGTTCAAATCATGCCCTTGGATAACTTGCAATTATGTTACTGGGTGTTCCACACTCATTGACCGTTAAATTTGCTAGTATGCGTGACTATGCGATTTACTTTTATTAGAGAACTCGTCAATAATGTGTTTAAAACAGTAATATTTACCATTTGTGTTCTTTGATTTTGGTGGGATTTTATATGACACGGGTAAAGTGAAGTAAGTTGTTCTCTACTTTACTAAAACATGAGTAGACTTTATTAAATGTAATTATTTATTATGCAATCTTTTAAATAAAGTGTTATAAGAAGATAAAATTAACATTTAAACTTATTTAAATGTTGACACTGGCAGATGTGACACTTACGTCTTGCCAAGAAGAAAAGGTTGTCTATCTTAATGTTCGCTTGTACATTATACAAAATGTGCACCGACTTCTTATAGGTTAATCTTGAGATTAATACCTTAATAAAATATATGTAATCGTTGGGTCGATTCACTTCACTTAAGCATAATAAACTATATTCCGTAAAACATCACAAAATTTACACAATACATAGTCAAAAAACACAAGATTATAAATAAAATATAAAATCCACTACATGACAGACTAAAATCCCGCCAAAAACTCCGCTGCGTGGTAATGTCAGTATTATATGCGTTACCATGGTAACGCGATAACATTCTATCGCAAATATTTTCATGGTTTATTTTGTGTTCCTGCTCAAAAAGTTCGTCTACGTTAGTTTCCAATTTTTAATTATACGAGGTACGTTTATATCGCAAGCATTCCCAAAGTTTATTTTTTGTTATTTTTTTTTTTATTTTTTTTTTCACTTTATTTTTGGCAATCAATCTTTCAGATTATTACTGCCATTGTCGAGTAATCAATAATATTACAAGCGTCGTGCGATCACTTCAATATTAAGCGTCGTGTGAGTCAATATTCTAACAAGATGGTGGATCCCTTGTTAGAAATTTCCTGGGAGTTTTTGTGGCATATTAGAATTTCATGCTCCGTGATATTATTTTCCATTCAATTCACTTATGCACAATAAACAAACAATGTTACGTAAAACTCCACCAAATTTACAAAATATTGAGTCCTATAACACAAGGTTATGAATAAAATATAAAATCCACTACATGACAGACTAAGATCCCCAATTTTGAGTTGTTATTCAAATAGTTTAGTAGTAATAATATTCGTCCAATAAGATTGGCGAAGGAATTGATCCATGCTGCCAATTTTGAAGTTGTCAATATAGGTAGTTAATATGTATTCTTTAGCCAGTTTTCTCTTATGTCCAAGTTAATGAAAAGGCATAAGTGCCAAATCCTTTATATAATATTTCGTAAATTTTTATCTTCTTAATTTTCAAGACCACAGAAGTCATGCGTCGTGGTATTATTCTTCATTCATTTCACTTATGCACAATAAACGAACCATATTACATAAAACGCCGCCAATTACACATAATATAGAATCAAGTAACACAAGATTATGAATAAAATATAAAATCCACTGTATGACAGACTGAAATCCCGACAAAAACTCCTTAAAAAGTTTATTGTACGTTAGTTTGGTTCCCAATTTTTGATTTGTGATATATTACGTTTTATAAAAATAAAATGCGTGTATGTAATATTAAAATAAATACTTTTTGGTGAATACATATATGTATGGTGCTACAAATATCAACATTTTTTTTATGCTGTCGATATGTCTGTTTGTTTATTTGTTCCGAGTAATCTCAAAAACGGCTGGACCTACTTGAACGTTTTTTTTTTTCTTAGAAATGATTACGCTTTTGACCTAGCAAGGTCTTAACAGCTTCACTGGACTACAAGTAATATTTAAACGGGAATTTTACGGACAAATAACTAACTAATTAGTCGTTTTATTTTAAGCTAGCGGGTTCAGCAGACGTTGCCCGCCCTGACAATAATGAAAACTATACCTAAACCTTGCTCAAGAATCATTATATATATTAGTGAAAACGGCATGAAGATGTGTTCTGTAGTTTTTGATTTTATCGCGAACAGACATATAGAGAGACGTGGCAGAGGACTTTGTTCTACACTATGTAGTGGTGAACTGTTTTACCTGTGTATCCATCTGTGTGGAATTGATTCAAAATATGTTGTTCACTGTAAACATGCGTGTGAGACGTGGGCTGTCCTGGACTCCAAGAATAAATATAATTGAAAGTCAAATGTTTATATGTGATTTAAATTATAGCAACGTATATCCATAACCTAATTATATCGACAATATGGGCATATTATATCTATATAATAAAAGATTTAAAACATGTTCGATAATGTATAGCTTAATATCTTTAATACTTTCTAATATAGTGTAACTGAACATTGAGGATGGTATTTAGTAGTTTAAAGTTGCAGGTATGTAGCTGACGTTAAATCCCATCTCATTCGACACACTGTTAGTATTCACATATATAATCTACATGTTATAGTATATGATGTGCGTGTCGTACTTACAAATATTTTTGAGGGAGTATTTCCGTAATTTACACATCTAATCATAATTTTACATTTATTTAATATATTTAAAAAACGCGTGCGGAGTTGCGGGTACAGCTAGTATATACATTTAGTTTTGCACACTTTTATATTGTACTTTAGAGTGTATTAAATTGGCAACGATTTTTCAGGTGTAAACAATAAAACCAATTGGGAAAAAAGCTCCGGACCAATAGTCTACAGGCTCCTTGCTTTATCTAAAAATAAAACCTAACCTAACCTATAACAATTTTAAGAATTATTTTATTGTAGTATTATTAATTTTTTAAAAGAAATTATTTTCGGCGAATTGGCCGAATACCGGAATTGTAATATATCGGTATTAAGATGATTTTTGATAGTTAAATAAAAATGATAAATAAATAAAAATATTGGATTGGAAAATGTTGGAAAAGAGATGGGAGTCATTGACATTTTTTTTTTATAATATAACACAATATGATAATGAAGGTTATGTATACAATGTAATTAAAATTGTTTTTTTTTTTTCCAGGGGTATGTCTCATAGAACAGGAAAGTGACAGAAACACATCTGCGCTCGTCGTAAAGTCATCCAGAAGAAAGTATTATGGGTTGTTCCAGGTGAGGCATCTGTTGAATGTTATATTTAAATTGTTAATGGTTTTTTTACAGTACCCGAGCTCTATTATGGTGTTTTTTAAAATAATAGATTAAAATTTATTAATTTCTATTTTTATTTTTCAATAATAATAAAAAATAGATTCGTTAAAAATATTTATTTTATATTTTATGATCTTTCTGGTGTGGTTTTACTGGGAACCCATTATGTTAGCAGTGATGCGTGTTCATACAAACAGACAGATAGTTCTAAATATGATTGAAATGAACTTTATTACTAACTAGCCTCTTCCCGCGATTTCGTTCGCGTGGAATTTTGTGCTAATGCTAACACGCAGCAGAAGCTCTCAAGGAAAATGAAACCTCGATTTTGAAACATTTTACATTGATGCTCCTCTCCTGTTGGTCTTAGCGTGATAATATATAGCCTATAACCATTCTCGATAGATTAGCTATATAATATTGAAAGAATTTTTGAAATCGAACTAGTGGTTCCTGTGATTTCCTCCTACAACGCCATAAACTCAGAACGTCACAAACTTTACCTCTTTATAATATTAGTATAGATTACATGTTCTATATAAGATAGTATTAGCTACATCATACGATTTACAACGAGTAACGTAAGATATACAGCTTTCGCCAAAACGTTTTTTTTTTCAAAGTTACGTTCTGAGTCTTCAACTGTTTTCCTTCTTTCCAATTAATTTGTTAACTCAACTAGTTAATTACCAATTTGCGAATAAAATGGTCTTAATTATAGCCTAACTTCCATATCTATTACGTGCAAGTCATTGTTCATACCGCAATGGCGTAATTCAAATGTGTAAAGTTTAATTCTCATTAGATTGGAATTTTAATTGTATCTCTGAAAATTAGATTAATCTAAATATTTACTTGTGAATTTTGATCCTAGATTTCAATCAAACGATCTCGTGTTTATTTCAGATAGGAAGTGAATGGTGCAAGGAAGGCCGTAAAGGCGGGAAATGTGACATTTCTTGTGAAGGTAACAACACTTTTAATATATGATATCGTAATCCGTGTATTAATATGTTAATTATTCATAAAATCAAGGTCAATACAATATTTGAATAAAATATACATTAGTAAACAAATTTTTTGAAATAATTCGCAATAGCTTAGCTTTTTGGTGGGATTTTAGTCTGTCATGTAGTTGATTTTATATTTTATTTATAATCTTGTGTTATTTGATTCTATGTTTTGTACATTTGGTGGTGTTTTACGTAATATAGTTATTTAATTGTGCATAAGTGAAGTGAATAGAAAATAATACCACCGACATGAAATTCTGAGATGCCACAAAAACTGCCTGGAAGGTTCTAACAAGGGAGCCACCTTCTTGTTAAAATATTGAAATAATAACACGACGCTTCTAAGATTATTAACTGTACGATAATGGCAGTAATAATCTGTGAGATTAGTTGCCAAAAATAAAGTAAAAAAAAACTTAGTCTGAATCGATGAAAGACCTTGCAATACGATAAAATCTTTTTTGAAGTGGTAACCTCTTTGAAATATATTGAACTAAGATTATCCTTTTTCTGTAGTGATAATTTCTTTAGCCACATTGATTAGTGAACGAAATATAACCATCACGCTCGTGTCAGTGACGCTGAATCGGGTTTATTCGACTGCACTCGACATCATGTGAAGTGGAGTCGAAAAAGAATAAAGTTCTACAATTTTCAGTCAATAAACTGATTCAGAACGCCATCTGTTCGCAACTGATGGAATTTACAATTGATAACTATAATCAATATTGACAATAATTTCATTAGTAATTTAAAAAAATATAGACTATTTATTATTTGAAAGTACTTGGACGATCGAGCCTAGCTCGGTTCTTTAAAAAACATTTTGTAAATTAAAATAAACTGTTTTAACACCTGTATTAGTGAAAAACCATAAAGATTTAAGCGCCATACAAACGAAAATAGACCTTATGATGCAAAGGTTAGCAAACAGTTTGGCAGTATAAGGTTTAAAAAAATACTGGATTTATTACAAGATTTGAATAATTATAAATGATGTAATGTATAATTCCAATTATTATGCAAAATGTATTATTACATTATTATTTAATTTTTAAGAACTATTTTTTGTACTAAACCACGAAATGTCCAACTTAGCTATTGTATTTATACTTTTAGGTTAGAAAAAATATTTTACATGAAATACTGAACTAAATATACATTAAACTAATACAATATGAATATATCAAATTAAATATTGAATAATTTAGACAAATGAATATGATAACAATAGTTTTCAGCCAATTAACTTTACTATTATTCTTTCTCCTTATTTCATATAAAACTTATTTCAAGAAAATATACAATATTTTATCGATCATTAGAAAAAAAAAACGAAATATATTTTAAATTAGATATAATTTTTCTGAAAATAATATCAAATACATGATAATATAAAAATCATATATAATCTGAATATAATTAAATATATTATTGTGACCATAGATTTATAGACTCATATGGTACATGTACTAAATGTCTTTGCCGATGGCGGGAAATTTAAATTTTTTTAAAAAAGTGCGCTGGGACCAATCTGTCCCAAAGCTAGTATCCAGGTTAATAAAATTTGCCTCAGAAAATTAGCATTTTTCATCAAAAAAAAATAATAATAATAAAGATATGTTATATATAATTATAACAATATTTTTTTAATTAAAATAATCTGTTATGTTTGCAACACAAAATTAACATTATGTACCAAAAAAAAAAAAAAAACAAAATATCTCTTTTGCTGTGACTCGGATTCGAACTGGTGTTAGACGGATTTTTGAAGCAGACGATTTCCATCTGAATTATTATTGTTTTGAAAGCGACAGCGAAATTTACCTTTATATTCTAGCTTTATTTTTTCATTGCCTGAAAACTCAGATAAAAAAGGTTTTCTATGAATGAAATCTAGCTAGATCAATTTATCGTCCCCGAAACCACCTACATACTAAGATTTACATAAATAGAACTTGTCGATTCCGAGATCCTGAATATATCACAGTATACAAATATACAAGAGTTGCTCGTTTAGGTATTAGATATAAATTATTCTATTTCTCAAGTTAAACCAAATTATACGTAAATTCCAACTTTCATGAAGATCGGTTGAGTAATTTCGGAGTTCATCGTGGACAAATATCATGACACTGGATTTTTGTATATTTAATATTGGTGTGGTATTGCAACTGTATATATTATGCATTTTATATATTTGCTTATAAATCTTATAACATTTATTTTTAGCACTACTTGATGAAGATATAAAAGACGATGGAAATTGTGCTCTAAAGGTGTTCGAGCTTGAAGGTTTCAAGTATTGGCCGAAATGGGTGGCCAGATGCAAAGGTCAGCTACTACCCGATATAGAAAAGTGAGTAACTTGTTATCTTATTCTGAGAGACCACGTATTATGAAACTGTACAGAACATGAACAATGCTTTAATTTAATAGGTATATTGTTACATAATATTAGCCTAAGGTTATAAGATACCTAAATTTAATGCAATTTCGTAACCAAGATACAAGCGTGTTTACAGTTTTGGTTTGTTTAAGTTTTATAAGACCCTCATATAATATTCTTAATATACTTAAATCTTCTATACATACATATAATAAGAATGTAAAGTGTCTGTACTTTTTCGATTTTCGTGCAAAAAATTGTTACAGGTGTCTGGGAATAAGTAATAGATTTAAAAAAAGAATAAGCAAAAGAAAATTCTTCCAGTGTTCGATAGTTCATATATCGAGGAAGGATATATATATTAATGCTAAGACCAATAGGAGTGGAGAACCAATGAAGAATGTTTCAAAATCGGGTTGTTTTTTCTTTTGGGCACTTCTGCTGTGTGTTAGCCCAAAGTAAATATTCGCAGCCACACTGAAGCTATTACTGGTTTCAGCATGAATGGGTCGGCTCGTCCGGGGTAGTACCACCATCTCACTGAAAACCGACGTGAAGTAACAGTGCTTGCATTGTTGTGTTTCGTTCGATCAATAAAAGCACCGGAAGACCACATCCCCTCCTCTGCCCCCTTTGTTGTAATTAATCGTAACTGGCAGTACATTGAAAAAGCTAGTTTTAAATTATGTACGTTATCAATTATATCAATTATATTTATTGTTTTTGTTATGTTTTCTGTATGTCAATAGTTGATGTATCTCTTCCATAATATATGTATATACAGAAATAATTACAATTATTATTTTCATGTCCGATATACAACACCCTTCACCTCCCCCATTCCACCGAAACGCAGGTTGGCAACTTGCGACTCCCTTGGTGTTGCTAGTGTCTATAGACGGCGGTAATCACGTAACATCAGGTGACCCTCCTATTCCTTTGCCTTCTATGACATAAAAAAAATTGACTTGATCACTTCTGTTGCGTGGAATTTTACTATAATTCTCTTATATAGAAGAAAAAACTAAATGATTTTAAACAATGTTTACGTTGTCGCGATAAAATCAGTTTGACTGTTTTTGTCTAAAATAAACAAACAGACGCACGGCTAATCGTTATTCATATTTAACTACTCGCTCTCACTGACGTCATTAAAAAAGTTTATGATAATATTTGTCCGTAAATACATTAGTTTGCAGAGGATACCAGCTATTTCCTCTCTGAACAAACGAACAATAAAAAATAATTCATGTGACAATTGAAGACGTAAATGAAGGAAGGTGATATGCAACAATTTCTTTATTTTTCATTCTATGATCTAAATAATAGTGCTATGTCCGTATACGTATTCTATTCCTACAGGGTTATCACAGTAGGGCTTAGGAATAAATATACCAAGACTATATTTATCTATACTAATACTTGGGGTGTAAGGGGTGTCGAGTAACATCTTAAGACTTGAAACACCCAAGCCAACCTCATCTGCACGTGGTGCACCCTGCTGAATAACGAACGAGGCAATGCCGAAAGCGGGGTGGTAGGCTTTTACAGCCTGACTGGGTCGCAACCTCTATGTATATGGGAAAAAGCCCGTAATAGTGACTCGCTTCTGCGCGTCGCGTTTCGGAATCAGCCTGTGCATATCCAGGACCGGGTGACTTTGGTCATTATGGCCGTGACAGCGGCGACCAGCGATGGATAATCTGTCTGTCGGTGGTTGCCGATGTTTTTGGATTGTACTATGCTTAACATCAGGCATAGTGCAGTCACTATGTCGTGCTTCAATAAAAAAAAGGTAAAGTTTGTGGTGTTGTGAGTTTGTGACGTTTTAGGGGGTAATAACAGGAGCTACTGGTCCGATTTGAAAAATTCTTTCAGCGTTATACAGCTTATTTATCGGAGAAGGCTATATATCATCATAGTAATAAATCATCATCACGCTAAGAACAATAGAAGCGGAGCAGAAAGGAAGATAGTTCCAAAATCGGGATTTTTTTCTCTTGAGAGTTTCCGCTGCTTGTTAGCGTTAGCCCAAAGTAACTATTCCACGTGGACGAAGTCGTAGGCAGAGGCTAGTCTATATATAAACAGGCCGCAGGGAAAAAATTAAGAACATCTCCCTCCTCATCTCACTCTTCTGTTTCTCAGATATTGTCTTTTATCGTCAGCTAACTTTTACCAGTTAGTAAATGTACATAAGTTTTCGAATATTTGCTACAAGTAGGGTTTTTAACCGCTGGGGAACTGTTTACTATATTAGAGACATTTATGGTACATAAAGCCTCAAAATGTAATTCTAATAAACATTTGCATGCTGCTTCGGTCATCTTGTCATAGATATGTTCTATCCCTTGGGGACAGTAGAATATTCCTTGATGCCTTTAATCCATATCCTATATCGTTTTCTAAACCTCTGACAATCATCATCTTTCTATCCGTATTCCATTTGAGGGAAGTCGGCACAACATGTGTTCCTTTCCGTTCTCGCTTATGCGATGCCATCTCACTATTCACACCTTTAACAGACATATATTTTTTTTTACAGAATCCGTCCACATATTTACACTCTTTTTCTACTCCTATATCCATCCACTATCACGCTCAAAACTTTTCCAGTTACACGGTCTTCATCTCTCCTCTTGACATGATCATATCATGTTAACCTAAACATAATGGGAGCTATTAAAAAAAGTTAAATACAATTAAAATAAAAGTTTGGGCACTTACGTATTAAATGCACCGCGAGCGCTGAATGTTCGATCTTGCTCTTAGGTAGGTTAGGTAAGATTAAACTTGGGAAAAAGGGATAACATAAACTTGCCGCGCAGCGGTCGGCAAACGCGGTACGTTTTATACGTAAGTACCCAAACTTTTTTAAAGCAAATACTCAATTCGTATTTTTTTTTTGGAATAACACGGAACATGGCCTTTCCTCTGTCACTGGTGCTATTTACAAACTTCCCCTGATATATTCATTCTTAATGTTATCCACCGTAATCCTATTTTTTTTTCGGTAGTTTGTCAAAGCTGTTAGGACTTTGCTAGGTCAATAGCGTAGTCAGTTCGAAAAAAAAACCTATTTATTTTACTATCTTTCTAAATCTCAGAAAGATGTAAGCAAAATTTCAAGATGGACGAGTAGTAGTTTGAAGTATAATAAATAAATAGACTCATTTCTTTATTTATAATATTACTTGGGATTCGAATTTCTTTACTCTTATCTATTCACGTTCATAATATAATATATTTCAAAACTAATAACAACTTTTTATGAAAAAATTACTTCATTTAAAACATCATAATAGTAATAAATAAGGCGATAAAAATATTACGACTAATTATGTCAGAAGGCATACCATGATTAATTTCCAATATTAAAAACAACTTTGTTTATAATTGTAGCTAAGAAATAAAGACAGTTTATAAATTATTCAAAGAGGAAAACTCCGATGAATTCAAATAAAAACAGTAATTGGAAATTCCTTGCATAACATTCATTATCTGTAATATTTTGTTATTGTGAGCATTTGCTCAATAATACACGAAAGTTTATGTTGAAATTTGTCTTTTTTAAATTACAAATCTTTCAACCGAGAGGACACGGATTCTTTTCCTGAATCTGATCTTATTAACTGTAATAATAACTTGGCTAGCAGAATAAGTTCTGCTGGATTCGCAGTACGTAAGATTGGACAGCTAACAGATAGTGCCACTAGTAACAGATAGTTACTTTACCTACTTCCATAACTTAATGTCTTATAATATTCTGATGTCAGGGATTGCAACCGGGGTAGACATTACAAAAATGGGCAGCTCTCACCATATAAAGACTACGTTTCAGGAATTCGGTGTCATAACTCTACTCTCCCAATACGTTCTTAATAATTTATTGTATGAATGGATTTTTAAAGCTGGATTTTGTAACTGACATGATCTAAATATTAGAAACTTTTTTTTTCTCAAACTGACTACGCTATTGACCTAGCAAGGTCTTAACAGCTTCACCGGACTACAATATTAGAAACTGACAAACACGACCTCTCATGTTTTAAACTCAGTAAAACCAGTAATTGTTTTTTAGGTAATAGTGTTTGCATTTACAACTAAATTCCAAAGCATATTGCCGATATGTCGGACTGTAAGCGAGATGTCAAGCGAGTTTTGGCGTTAAAAACTAAAATGGATCAATATGTGAATATGATGAAATATGAATACGAACACGAACACGAACATGAACACGAACACGAACACCAACACCAACACGAGCACGCGCACGAACACGAACACGAAAGCGAATACGAATTCGAATATGAATATGAAATATGATGATGTCTGCAATTGACTCATTTCTGTGCAACCACTAAAAACGATTGTCACGTGTAATGTATTTTAAATATATGCTTATACATAATAGCGGTCCTGGTGCACGTTGTCCCGCTCTGATAATACAAAAAAAAACATGGCAAATTATATACCTAAATTTTCCTCATGAATAACTTTATCTACTGGTGAAAACCGCATAAAAATCTCAGTAGTTTTCAAATTTATCACGAACAGATAGATAGGCAGACAGATGTGGCAAATGACTTTATTTAATACCAGCTGCTGCCCGCGACTTCGTCCGCGTAGAATAGTTATTTTGCTTTAACGGTAAAACGCAGCGGAAGCTCTCAAGAGCAAAAAAATCCCGATTTTGAAACATTTTTTATTGGTGCTCCGCTCCTATTGGTCTTAGCGTGATGATATATATGGCCTATAATCTTAGTCGATAAATGAGCTATATAACACTGAAAGATTTTTTCAAATCGGACTAGTAGTTTCTGATATTAAAAATTACACTTTTCCTTTATGTAATATTTTTTATGCAACTCCCTAGATCCCCGGATCATATTGCTTCACAGTATTTATATTTAGAAATAACCGAATTACCTTTTACAGATGCCCAGATTGGCAAAATCCGCCAAGCAGAGCGAGCCCACCGCGCGACAAACGCACTGCCATGGCGAGGGGGAAGAGACACATAACGCGAAGAGTTCGAAGGGGGAGGCGTTCAGTTAGATATTAAGTCTTCAAGAGCATATTTTGTTATTATATATTTGTACTTATTTCAATTAGAAACAAAGTCAACCAAAAATAATATATAGAAGAACTACAGTAAGTCGAACTATAAAGGGGATGCGAAATAATTCGAACTAAAGTTTTGAATAATATAGTATTTTTAGTAATAATTGACTTTGTAGATACCGTTTGGATACGCAGTTGTATAGATTGTGCCTAATAATACCAAATTTTATGCTATAGTGATGATTCGTAGTATGGATGAGCGTGACGTGTTCTATTTGAATAAACCCTCAATAAAAAAAAAAAGTGTGTGTGTACTTATGTACACGCGTTAGAGGTTATACTTCTTTGGCGTAACAAGATAAAAATCTTTTCAAAAAAATTATCTTTCGCCTTATTCTACGTTTGTAGAAAAAACGACACTAACAATACAAAAAAGGTATTTAATACATTGAAAGTTTTAATATCAAGAAATACAAACAACAAATACAAAGAAACAAAATGTTGACTATATCTAACTTCAGGGTGTCGGTTTTTCGTGACGGTGTACGCGCGCATCGTAAAATTTACTCTCATCATTTCTCCCTAACGCGCCAAAAGAAGTATTAACTTAAAAAATAACATTATGTAGAGTTATTATTATAGAGGTTATAACATCAGCATTTGTTGTTGTTTAATCGTGGGCTTAGTTTATGAATTACTGTATCGAGGTTTGAAGTGAAGGGAGCGAGCGTCTCGAGTGAGTTGTGGAGGGTTTAGTTTTATCGAAATTCGATTTACTGAGGTGTACAATGTATTTGAAATAATTTTTAATATAAGTAAAATTGTGATTAAGTTTATTGTAAAACATTTGTATAGTTTACATTATGGTAATCCATTTTTACTCCAAATGTTACTTTATATCAAACTAAGAGATGCATTACAATATCGTTTAAGAGGACTGGTACATAATTACGTGAGTTTTTGTTTTAATTTTAAGGTATTCAGGCATATAGATATTTGACTTTTATATAACCCATATAATATTAACATTGTCCTTAAATATTATTAGCAACCACTGGTGAACTTAGTCTGCGTTAAATTACAATAAATAACTAAATAGCGATGAAATAAGGTCTAAAATCACTTATCGCGAGGTTATATAGTAAAATGTATAACATAAAAAAGTTCTCTATGTTTAAAATGTCTAGGAGCATCATTATGAAAGATCAGAGTTGCCAGAATACACCTACACGTACTTCTGGACATATCTTCAACCTGAGAGCGTTCGCTAGCTGGACAGGGACTTAAAACTGTTTTTATTTGCTTTTTTTTAAACTGACTACGCTATTGACCTAGCAAGGTCTTAACAGCTTCACTGGACTACTGAGGCGAGCGCTTAAGGCACTCAACTGATTTTATTTTGAAAACTAGCTCAAGGGTGCAAGGCGCATCTCGGCTTGGACTGCATTGTAATTCATGCAATTCGCGAGACTTAATTTTTTTTTAAGCTAAGCTAAGCTGCATATTCATACATATATGAGTAATTGAACCATATATGTGTACCAAGCATACATACCTCAACATTTTTTATTTTGCTGAAACAAAGCATACTAGGGTTTCTAATTTAAGTCGATCCGTACACGCTATAGACATTATTTTGTCATTCACCTTTTTTACAAATAGTTGACGATTGGCAATAACATGTGTTCTTAAGAAGATTGCATTTAATATTTCTACGTTTTTGCATTTATATAATGGCTAACTATCAGATATGTGTGTATATATCTATATACTATATATTATACATATTAAATAAAATTAGAAGTCTTTGTGTCGGTTGAAAAATAACAGTATGTTTGTGTATTGTAAAATGATGATTTCATATTTTTAAGTCCTTATGTTAATTATAATAAAGATTCTATTACCACTTTAAATGTTTTTTTTTTTATCATAGTAGGCAAACGAACAAACGGGTCACCTGATATTAAATGATCACCACCGTCCATAGACACTAGCAATACCAGGGGCGTCGCAAGTGCGTTGCCAGCTTGTGGTTGGGTGAAGGGGAGTAGCAGAGAGGGGGAAGGGGGTAGGCCTCCGGTGTTCTCACTGACCTAACGAAACGCAATAATGCAAACACTGATACTTCACGTCGCTTTTCTGTGAGAGGGTGGTACTATCCCGGGCGAGCCGACCCATTCATGCTGAAACCAGTAATAGCTTCCGTGTGACTCTATCACCTACCAAAATGTAATAGTGTTCAATCTGTATTCAGTTAATCCTTTTTATTGGATTTTTTTCAGTTACACTTAGCTTTACATCCGCTTGATTTTAAATGACTTGTAATAGGTATTATCATTGCTTTTTATCTCTAAAGGCTACGGCGTGGAGATATGTACAAATCAACTCTACATTACTCAAGATAACAGTTAAAACTACTCAAAAATATAATAATTTATCAGAGATATATATTATTACTCTGAATATCATGTGAATTGAAGCAAGTCCGATAGTACTTTAGCATACACATCCCCCAAGGGTGGTGAAACAGACCAATTTAAATTGGCCCCTCAATCACCCTTATCATTTAGACCTATATCAACAAAAGTGTTGTAGCGTATGTCTTCAGCCTCTGGTTTTATATTCCATACAATATATCACAAAGAGTTAGTGCTTCTGACAAGGGCCGACCGAAATACACAATTTTGCAAAATATTGTTTTAAACATTTCATACTTATGAATACGAGATTTTTAAATTGTTAAAAGGGTTTATATAGGGCGATTGTTTTTATCATTATTGTTTGTTGATTGTTTAGTTTCGTTTTCAAAATCTTTTGTCTTATACTGTATACATTATTAATATTATAATAGGCTACTTGGATGGATGTTTGTTACTCGGTCACGTAAAAAGTACTGAATAGATGAACGTTTAAAGTAATATAGCTTAGTAGCTTCTGCTCCATCCGCGATGAATAGTTACCGTTTACGTAGTGTACGCAGCAAAAACTCTCAAAAGGAAAAATCCCGATTTTGAAATATTCTTCATTGGTGTTCCGCTTCTAATGGTTAGCGTGATAATATATAGCCTATAATCTTCCTCGATAAATGAGCTATATAACTCTGGAAGAATTATTCAAATCGGACCAGTAGTTCCTTTTCTTTTTTTATTAATGCGGGGAAATCCCCTATGGATGCCCACCCTCTCGGGGGAGAGAGAGTGGGTTATGTCCGACGATGTACCGTCCGCCGCATGTTAGGGGCGGCCTGGGACCGATCTGGCTCTCTCCTGAGAAACCGCTCCTGCGGCAGCCTGGCAAATTGGTCGCCAGGCGTCGTCCTACTATAGAGAGGCAACTGGGTACACAACCAGTCGCCTCCCCTAGTCAGCCTCACCAGTGCAATGAGGAGATTGGCTTCCCGACCCATCCCCTCTGGTTCGGCTACGAGAGCTGTAGGCTGTAGCTTGTAGGTTGTAGAAGCATGGCTCTACAACCTACAAGGCATTTTCTTAAAGCTATGCTGCCAACAATCTGTTGACCCTAGCTTCATGGGTCTACATTTGTTTGTATAAAGCTATTTATGGTTTTAGACGATTCGGGAGTTAAATTATATGTCATGGTTTATATTGAATGAACTTTCCACATACAGTAATATTTGAACGTAAAACGAACATTCGCGATGTACTTACGACATAAGAATGCCCTTATTAAAAGCCATAAAGTTAGATAGGAATTCTTATGACTTGACGATTGAAGAGTTGCCCAATTATAGCCGTACTCACTTTTGCTAGTGGCTTCGCTCACGTCAATATTGATTTTTTTTCATGAAATCAGATTTCGTTATAAGATACTACAATTTTTTTGTACTCCACGCGTCACGTTGCAATATATTTACGTCAATAAATTGATTTATATGGACGGTATAAAATATGTTTTTCATCTCTCGGGAAACGTCCTTTTCTTTGTACCCTCTGTACTCTTCGTACCCTTGGTAATGTCTGCAGATTTCATGATGTTCGATCAAATAGTTAAGACGTTATATCGTAACAGACAGCCGAGCTCACAACCGCATTTATATGCTACCAGTCTCTGCCCGCGATTTCGTCCGCTAATGCTAACGCTAACACAGCGGAAGCTCTAAGGAGGAAAAAAACCCGATATTATAACATTCTTCTTTGTTGCTCCGTTCGTATTGGTCTTATATATATAACCTTCCTCAATAAATAAGCTATATAACACTGAAATAATTTTTCAAATCGGACCAGTAGTTTCTATGATAATCCCCTAGACGTCATAAACGCACAAATCCACAAACTTTACCTCTTCATAATAGTAGTACAGATTAATTAGAAATAAAAAAAAGAAAAAATTTAACACTAAAAAAATTATAAACGATGCGTGGGTAACATTAAAAATTCTCTATCAACTTTTCAAACGACACTGGCAGATACGTTTCTCACGCTTTGTTAAAACAAAGAAAAATAGTCTATACACAAAAATGTAAGTCCCTTTTTATAATGAATAGCTTTTTAATAAATATATAGGAAAGTACCTATATATTCGGTACTTATAACAACCTTGATGAGTTGAATCTTTTATCTGTTTTTATTCGTAACTAGTGGGCGCGCAGTGGTCGACATTCGACCATAGTTAATTGATTTTTTGAAGTTTGATCTTTATTAGAGTTATTTTGTCAAAGGGTATACTTCTATAATCAAAGGTTTTCATCATGGCTACTCAGTTATTTGCCATTTGCCATGATCTTTAATATATAATCATTAAAAAATCTTTGTGTAAATGAAAATGAAACTTAATTATAAATTGAAAACAAAAACCACGTGGTAAAGCTTAAATTTTAACCAAACATAATTTTACGAAAATAAAGAAATTTATCGCAACCCATGACACAATTTTCAATTAATTTTACACGACAACATGGGGTGATATTGAATTAAATGTTGTCTATTCATTATGAGAAATAGTGATATGCCCAGTATCATCGTTTGGAAAAGTAATCTATACACAATACAATCAAATGGTGAATCCAAGACAAAGACGTTTTTAATACTATCATTAGCTTTTGAAAATAAATTCTTTTTTGTTGATACATGAGGTTGAATTGCAACATTGTAACCGCGGAGGTCTAAGTCATGGATTACTTTTATGAACAAAATCCTTATTTTGATTATACAAAGTATTATTTGGCTCATTTTTTATTAATTCATCATTTGAAGTGAGTTCACCATAAAAAATAACAAACATTACAATAATAGTTATATTTTATAATATCATTGTTGAATGTAGGATGAAAAAAAATGGTGCGCCCGGATCAGGGTGGGAGCCCAAATGAAGTACTTGGGCCTCACCCTGGATGGGCGCTGGTGGTTCGAGCCCCACTTCGCGGGGCTCGGGCCACGAGTTGCTAGGGCGGCGACAGCACTCGGCCGATTGCTCCCCAACATTGGAGGGCCGGGGGCCAGGTGCCGGCGACTGTACATGGGAGTCGTGCGGGCGATAGCCACTTACGGGGCACCGGTCTGGGCAGACGCTTTCAGTGCCGCCAATATGCGCACGCTTCGCACTGCGCAGCGCACGGTGGCGCTGAAGGCGATCCGGGCGTACCGGACGGTGTCCTCGGCGGCGGCTTTCACGCTCGCCGGCTCCCTTCCTCGGGAGCTGGAGGCAGAAGTTTTCGCCGCCGTATACGAATTCACGGCGGCGAGGAAACGTAGTGGGGAGCCTCCGGCTCCCAGGGAAATAGAGGCCAAAAGGCAGGAGTTACGGGAGGAGGCGTTAGAGCGGTGGATGCAGGACCTGGCGGACGCGCGCTTCGGGACGTACACCGTCGACGCCGTCTGCCCGGTCCTGCGGGAGTGGATTGGAAGGAGATGGGGCTCCCTGTCGTTCAGGCTGGTGCAGGTGCTGACCGGATACGGTTGTTTCGGGTGGTACCTGCACCGGATTGCTCGCAGGGAGCCGAGCTGAGTGCGGCGCTGAGAAGGATACCGCGCAGCACACTCTCTCTGAGTGTGTTGCATGGGAGGTGGAGCACCTCACCCTGGTGGCGGTGGTGGGGGAGGATTTGTCGCTGCCGAGCGTGGTTTCGTCCATGCTCGGCAGCGAGCAGGCGTGGCGAGTAGTGGCCTCCTTTTGCGAGGAAGTCATCTCGCTTCGTCCAACTCCTCCTGCCACCGTAGCCGGACCTGAGGAGATGTAGTCGGGGGGCTCATCCCCTCATTGCACAGGTACGGCGGACGAGGGGAGGCAGCTGGTGTGTACCCAGCTGCCTCTCTATAGGTAGGAGCCCGGCGGCTACCTTCCACCGGGCGAACCGCTGGGGCGGCTATCTAAGGGGAATAGCTTAGAACGATCCCTTGCCGCCCCAACACTACGGTCGGTTGGTACACCGTGGAGTTTTAGTCCGTGCGAGTCGGACATGACCCACCTTCTCCCCCAGGAGGGTGGGTATCCATAAGGGATTTCCGCACGTTAAAAAAAAAGGATGAAAAATGGTAATTGGAACGTAAGAGTTAAAAACTACATACAGTCGAGCATAGCAACCTCCTTCATAACCTCTTTTGAACTTCGAAATTATTGACGACTGTCAAAATGTCTTTTTTATTTACATGTGTATATATGTTGTGTAAAATTCGAGTAGTAGTATGAGTAGTGCATATTTTAATTAATTTAATGTAATTCTAGTGCATTTCTGCACTTCTCCGCCATATAAACTTTAACTATGCCAAATTTCAAGTTCACCCTTTGACGGGAAATAGGTTAAAAAGGGATACAAAAAATTTGCTTCACGTATTAATATATAGATATTATATTATGATAGGCTTACTAATACATAATATTTGGAATACTACTCTATGGTAAAAAAAACTTAATTCCTCCGTAAAATACCTACGTGTTTCTAGTTAAAATCATGCGAACTAACTCGACCTAACTCGAATATGGGGTTCAACGGTCCGGATTATTATGAAAAGTTTTCGAAGCTCTGACCTGGAATTATTTATTTAGGGTAATCCCTTACGCAGCTTAACTTTCTGTTGATTTTAAATAATACGCTTAATGTATGGTTTATTTCTGGTTGAAATGGATATTACGGGGAAAAATTATGTAGATTATTGGTGTAGGAACCTAGGCATCACGTCGGTGTTACCACTGTAGGAGTTCGGCATCACGTCGGGGTCACCACTGTAGGAGCCTAGGCAACACGTCGATTTCACCACTGTAGGAGCCTAGGCATCACGTCGGTGTTACCACTGTAGGAGTTTAGGCATCACATCGACGTCACCATTGCAGGAGCCTAGGCATCACGTTCGGGTCACCACTGTAGGAGCCCAGGCATTACGTCGGGGTCACTACTGTAGGAGCCCAGGTCTCACGTTGATGTCACCACTGTAGGAGTCTAGGCATCACGTCGATGTCACCACTATAGGAGTCTAGGCATCACGTCGGTGTCACCACTGTAGGAGTCTAGGCATCACGTTGATGTCACCACTGTAGGAGTCTAGGCATGACGTCGGTGTCACCACTGTAGGAGTCTAGGCATCACGTCGATGTCACCACTATAGGAGTCTAGGCATCAGGTCGGTGTCACCACTGTAGGAGTCTAGGTATCACGTGGGGGTCACTGACGTCACCTATACGTCTGGGTCACCACTGCAGGAGACTAAACATACATAATTTTAAACAGCTATATCTTTCTAAGACCGTCATTTCTTAAAAAAAAAAAAACATTGATACCTGATAGGTTGTTAGATTTCTAAGGCATTTATATAAGTGTTATCATAATCCTGTAGCGTCCATCTAATTATGTATACATTTAGCTCACCGTTCGACTCACCTAGTCTCCATATGTTAATTATCTACATCAGCAATTAGAGAATAGTATAGGATACACATGGTTGACCTGAACGCTTAACATGTGTTAAATATTTATTTATTGTTTTAATTACTAGCTGTGCCCATGACGCTGCATGCGCTTGTTATTCTTAGGTATATTCTTTATGTGTCTATATCTAGGCATACAATTTTCATAGCGACCTGTTGAATAGTGTGTAAGTTGTTGTGAAGCGGCAACATCTAATAACTAATCCATCATATATTAAGAATGTAAATGTGTCTAGGGATAAGTGACAGCTTTCAATCATTTTTAAAAATGTCTGTCTCACTGTTTGTATGAACACGTATCACTGCTAATGTACTGAGTTCACAATGAAACCTAATAAAATCATTAAGCATATCCTAGATAATATTATTAATGTTTTGCTTTTCCAGTTACTTTAATAAGTAAAAAAAGTCAAACACTTGGATTATACAGTTTATATGTAAAACTGAGTGAGTGAGTGAGACGGAAGACAGTAGAGAGATCTTCAAAAATATTTACAAAATTGACAGTTTGACATTCAGTTGATAAGTTGACATTTTATTTAATTACATGGTCGTAATCTAAAGAGAAGATTTGGTAATCTCCGTTATTACACCCAAACAAAGCATGCGTAGTAAGCTAGTGATATATAAAATTGAATAGCAGAAAGACCTTCTGATGGTGATCTCTAAAATTGTTATCTCTCTCTCTCTGTATTTACTAAAACGATTGTAATGTTAATGTATTTTAAATATATATATGTGTATATATGTAAAAATAATAAACCCGATTGCGTTTTTGCCGGTTCTTCTCGATGACTTGGTTATTTTGAAACCGGTGGTAGTTTTGACGTTCATAGCGCCTAAATTGAATAAAGTATTTGTTGGCGCGCATTACGCTCATTAGGTTTCCGAACACAGAAGTTTCCTTTCGCCCACCTTCCTTCCTTCCTACCATTCACTTACGCCTCCATCCTTACCGCGGACGCTACGAAAACGATACCTCAAATATTGCTGGAGTCACCAATCATTCATACTGCGAAGTTTAGTGTTAAAATCGCTTAGACCAGTGATTCCCAACGTGTGGCCAACGCCCCACAGGGCTTTTTGATAGTTAAGGGGGGCAATTTAAAAATGGACTCTACACGACTTTAAGCCTTTCGCTTTGGGTTATTTTAATGCAATGCTAGATTTCAGTGACAAATTTAACAAAAAAAAGCAGATTCTTAAAAAAATACTGTAAATAATAATTAGGTATAATTTCGTTTAACGTTACCAAAATGTCAAGTAGGTAATTAAAGTCGTCAAGTAAGTTTTTCATTATATGTTTTGAAATTTTACTTATCATGTGTTGATAACAATTTCATAGTGATTTCTTCCTAAAACTTATAATTTATATCTCTTAAGGGAACGAAACAATTTTTAATGGTTAAAAATTATGTATAAGAGGGCTTAAAATTTTTAGAAATGTTAAGGTGGGGCATGGCCTAAAAAAGGTTGGGAAATACTGGCATAGATGCTAAAAATAATATAGTGTTGACAATATATTTAAATAACGCCACGAGTGCCTATTTAAACCCGCATCATTTGATTTGACATGAAACATATCAAAATGGAAGACATCTACATTTAACACTGTAGAAACAAGTGAAAATAAAGAAGAAGACTTATGTAAGAGTAAATTTCTAGCAATTTCTAGCGAAGAGTCAAATTGCTTTCAATTTTTAATGGCAATGTGTCCGTAATATATTACATGCGGTCTCCAAACTGCGTAGCATTAGCGAAATCGAATCAATTTGAACTCCACACCCGTTAATTAAAACGCAATTATGCTACCCTTCCTAAGTAATTGTTGAACGATAATTCCATTTAGGCGGGAGAGTTACAGCTTGGTAGCACCTACTTTTGTATAAAAAGGCGAGATACGAACCGGGGTTTTGAGTAGTCCGGTGAAGCTGTTAAGACCTTGTTAGGTCAATAGCGTAGTCAGTTCGAGAAAAAAAATACCGGGGTTTTGAGTTACCTGATATAGGAACGAAAATATAATGAATATATAATGTTTTTAAATAAGTTTTTAAATTTGTTTTTAGTATATTGTATGTAGACATGTGTCTATTATCTACTGCACTCTGTAATTAGTTATGTCACAGGAATAATACGTTAGCAAAAATGGAGGAATATTAGCGTGAAAATGGCTAAATTTACCGATTCCATGGCGTAGTAGTATTACGTAATCCTATTGTGTGGGGAAGTAGCTGGTTCGCTAACTGTCATTCCTACGTCTGGAATTAAATGTGTGTTATATAAAATTAGTACCAGGACGACCGAGCCTAGGTCGGTTCTTTAAAAAACACTTTTAAATTAAAATAAACTGTTATCTTTGCCTCACAAAATAGCATTTATTTACAAAAAAAACCTAGAAAAGATATCTCTTTTTTTATCACTCGGATTTGAACTCTGGTTAGAACGAATTTTTGAAGCAGCCGATTTCCATTTGAGCTATTTTCGTTTTGACAACTGCGGCGAAATTCACCATTATATTCTAGCTATATTTTTTCACTATCTGAAAACTCATAAAAAAGTTTACTTTGAGTGTAATCTAGCTAGATCGATTTATCGTTCCCAAAACCACGTATATACTAAGTTTCATGGAAATCGTTGACGCCGTTTCTGAGATCCTGAATATATAAAAATATACAAGAATTGATCGTTTAAAAGTATTATATAACTATACTGATCTTTATCATCTCTCATTTAATACCTTTAAATGAGCAATTCTTGTATCTTCTTCGATCTAGTTAGATTTTATCCATAGAAAACTTTTTTAACTAAGTTTTCGAGCAATGAAAAAATATAGCTAAAATATAAAGGTAAATTTTCGCTGGCGCTGTCAAAACAAAAATTGCTCAAATGGAAATTGGTTGCTTCGTAAATTCGTGTAACCCCAGATCGAATCCGAGTGACAGCAGAAGAGATATTTTTTTTTTGTACAAAATTGTAAATTTTATAAGGCAAACCTAACAGTTTATTCTAATTTAAAAATGTTTTTTAAAGAACCGAGCTAGGCTCGGCCGTCCAGGTACTTATTACTAAATAAAATAAATCTTCATCCTGATTTCCTTACTAAAATTATAAATAGAAATGTGAGTTTGTGTATGACACTTTCACGTCCTAATTATTGCACTGATCATCATGTAATTTTGCATAGACATACTCAGAAGTACAGAAAAGAACATAGGGTACCTTTCATGTAGAAAACCATTATTCTAGAGGACCAGCTCAAATTTACATTAACACAGGCGAAACTGCGACCAGAAACTAGTTATAAAATAGATAAAATTAAATTATCGTGACTTCCGAAGTGAAAATGGAGATTACTATAAAAAGAACATGTCATAGTCGAAATAGATTAATTCCTATATAAAATTTATGGTATTCACAACAAAGAAATAACATAAAAACTTTCCAATGTTTTACGGTCATCTATTAAACAAGACATAATTTAAGGAATCGTTTAATTTTAAAACCGACACTTTTCTCTTTTTCCCAGTTTTCATCGTTCCTGATTACCTCAGTGCGACTGCATCGTGATATATGTAACGACACAGACGTACCTACACATACTCCTATATGTAGTTAGGTGGTGGCTTTTCGTCGCAAACGGCACTAGGATATTGTACTATCCATTTGTGTCTCCAAACCTGAGATTCGTATTACATAGAGTAATGAGTTGCAGAGGTTTTAAATAATGTAATATAGTTTTTGAGGTTATATTTCTTTCGACGCTTTAGGGAAAATGATGAGAGTATTAGAATAGTAATAGAATAATATACTGGCCATTAAGGTTTTTTATGCATACTAGCTGCATGATAAAGGACTAGCCTCTGTTCGCGACTTCGATAGCGTGGAATAGTTATTTTGAGTTAACGTTAACATGCAGCGGACGTACGAAAGAGGAAAAAAAAACGATTTTTAAATATTCTTAATTGGTATTAGTCTTAGCGTGATGATATATAGCCTATAACCTTCCTCGATAAATAAGCTAAACAACACTGAAAGATTTTTTCAAATCGAACCAGTAGTTCCTGAGATTACACCCTACAACGTCACAACGTCACGAACTCACAAACTTTACCTCTTTATAATATTAGTATAGATTAATATCATAATATAACACCTTCCAGGTTCTGAAACTGGAAGACTGTTTCGACTCAAACTCTACGATAACCTGGAAATCGAATTCCGTATATAAAAACATCGACAATCTAATCGACTACAAATGGGATATAAACCTCTTTATAATATTAGTATAGAAGCATAGACGCCATCTATGTCATAACTTTCCCTTGGCGATAGTCCAGTCATTATAATAAATAAACGTTGGAAGATTAGTATCTATCTATCTATCTATTTATATCTAATCTAATCTATCTAATACCTTTAAACGAGCAATTCTTGTATATTTTTATATTTGTATATATTCAGGTTCTCGGAGACGGCGTCACCGATTTCCGTAAAACTAAGTAATAGGTAGTTTCGGGGACAATAAATCGATCTAGCTAGATTTCATTCATAAAAAACTTTTTAACTGAGTTTTCAGGCAATGAAAAAAATATAGCTAGAATATAAAGGTAAATTTCGGTAATAAAGGTAATAATAGATATGTTCGAGTCTCACGGACTAAAGCCCCATGGTACCTTCTTACATCTATTGGCTGGGATCGCCCGGTTGTTTTACAGTTAGGTCACAATTCAGACTTTACCCCGCCGTCGGTTAGGGTGGCTGATTACGCGAAACTAGTTCAATATTTTAAAGAAAATCCGTCGTCTAGTAGTTTAGACAGGATTCCGGATGTGTTGGTGTCTAAAGCCGACGCGGATTCGGCCATCGATTCCCTGGTTGATTATCTCCAGACCGCCGTCAGGGTGACCTCGAAAGAGGTACAAGCGGCGAACGATTGCCGTTTTATACTCCCTGACGACGTGAGAGCATTGATCACGGAAAAGAACGCCGCGACTCGAGCTTACGACGCTTACCCGTCTGTAGAGAATTGCGATCGTTTACGTTTGTTACGAAAAACAGTCAAGTCTCGTATTTCTGAGATCCGTGGCGACAGGTGGGACAGGTGGGACTCTAGCGCGAACTCTCAAATCAGATATAGTCACTCCAATGCCTCCTCTCGACAGAGGCCCCGGGTTGCCTCCCGCGTTCGATAGCATAGATAAAGCAGAATGCCTTGCCGCAAGCTTAGAGAAACAGTGTTCGCCAAACACTGATAACACTGACCCTTTCCATAACAGATTAATCGAATCAGCTGCGGAGCATGTACTCGCGTCTCCTCCGGCGGATACCCTAACCGCGATCATTTTCGATGAAGTTGCAGGCGCAATCAAGCGTCTCAAGCCTAGGAAGTCCTCAGGTCCCGGTGGGATCAGGAACGAGGTTCTGAAACTCCTTCCTGATCGCATCATAGCTCTATTGGTCTGCGTTTTCAATGCGGCCATGTCCCAGGGTCACTTTCCAGCCGTCTGGAAAAAGGCCGTAGTGATAGGTATTCACAAGCCCGGCAAGAAAGCTACGCTCCCCGTTAGTTATCGCCCCATTAGTCTGTTAGATACCTTAGGAAAACTTTACGAGCGGCTCCTTCTGAACTGTCTTCAGCTCTCGATTACAAATTTAAAATTAATACCATCTGAGCAGTTCGGATTTCGTGCCGAACACTCTTGCACGAATCAAGTACACCGCCTCACGGAGTACATTTTCTCTAAATTTAACGCCGATCCGAAACGTAAACCGAAACGCACAATTGCAGTCTTCTTCGATATCGCCAAGGCCTTCGATAACATCTGGCACGGAGAGCTCATCCATAAATTATGTAAATCTCGCGTACCCAATAGGTTAATTCATATTATCCGCGATCATCTCACTGATAGGATATTCTGCTTCAGAGTGGATGGTGAACTATCGCTGCCCCACCCGATACGTTCAAGTGTGCCACAGGGCTCCATACTCACGCCCATGCTCTTCAATCTATTCATCAGTGACCTAACTCGGTCTCGGGGGGTCGAGGTAGGTTGTTACGCTGACGATACCGTTATTTACACTTCCGGCTGGCGGTCGGACTTTCTTAGGAAGCGCATCGAAAAAGCCGTTCATACTCTCGGTGAATGGTTTCGTCGATGGCGCATAGAAGTTAATCCCGATAAGAGTGCCGCAATACTCTTCGATCCCACGAAACGCACTAATAAATTTGAGCCCATCAGACTATACGGAATCGATATCCCTTGGGTCGAAGAGGTCAAATATCTCGGTGTTACATTAGATAAACATTTAAAGTTCAATTCACATATAGACAGAGTGCGAAACAAAGCCGCTATGGTCTTGGGTCGCCTCCATCCGTTGCTTTGTCATAAGAGTAAGATGTCCCTCAGACACAAACTCACTTTGTATAAGACGTGTATCCGTCCCGTGATGACATATAGCTGCCCCGTTTTTGCGGATATGTCCAAAGATAACTTTCATAAGCTGCAGGTTCTCCAAAATCATGTTTTACGTAAAGTGACCGGTGCCCCGTAGTACACCCGGAGATTCGATCTCCATAGAGACTTAGAGATCCCTTCTATCTGGGCGTACGTAAAATCACTTACGATTAGTTATTTTGAAAAAGCTGCGAATCATTCCAATCCTTTAGTGGTATCCGCCGCAAACTATGAACCCGTACCTAACGCTGCGCGTTATAAAAGACGTCCGCGATGCATTTTTACCGACCCTCCTGATTTAATCACGTCAGCGAACGATCAGTACCAGCCTGTCCCTCGAAACAGAGCGTGCTCACGTCCACGCCCGCGTAACCACAGATCACGCCGCCGTGGTCTGGGGGTTAATTTCGCTACCGCACACCCGATTAGGTCTCCCACGGCAGTGGCTCAAGCCTAGGTTCGATCCCTCGGTAGGGAGCCCTTGAGTGCGTTGCTTGCGCGATACGGTGACACACAAATATACATCACTGCTACAACACTACACGATCACCCCCACACACGTGCACGCCTAAACGCTTACTCATGAAAGTGGAAAGGTTTACTTTTTTCCCTTATCGAACAGAAAAACTCTCAATTTTCCGAAAATAATTATATGGATGGGTTGTTGAGGCGTATATGCTTAGTACACATATACGTTTCAACAACTCATACACATATGAATAGTTAGCTAGGTTAGCTAAGATAGGTCGCGATTTTGCATGCAACAGGCAACAGCCAAGCCGGGGTGTGCCGTGCACCCTTCAGCTGGTTGCCATAATAAAATCGGCTGAGTGCCTTAAGCGCTCGCCTTAGTAGTCCGGTGAAGCTGTTAAGACCTTGCTGGGTAAATAGAGTAGACATTTCGAAAAAAAAAAAAAAAAAATATTGGCTGGGGGAGCAGGGACTGCTTAAACGGCATTACGTCTGATCCTCCGACAGGTATTGTCCGCTTATAAGGGGCTGGTATGAGGAGTCAAAACGGAGTAGGAGAAAATTCCTACAACTTCCGGTTATCATATATTGAGATACCGCATACTTTAAAATGGCGACAACCATAAGGTTTTCTCGAATTTTTATTAGGCGTACGCTAGCGTTGTGGAGTAGGTTACCTAGTACATTTTTTCCCCATAGCTGTGACACGGGGCTCACTAAGAAGGGACTGATGCCTTCTTCGAGGTCGACAACACAACAGTGATGTCTTTGATATTGCGGTTGTCCATAGTCGATAGTACCCATTTACCTTTAGATAGGCCGTCTGATTGTTTGCTGCCTTTTGGCGTAAGAAAATAAAATGTATCATTACAAGCGATTGTGGGTCAGCGGTTAGCGTGTTTGGACATCATATCGACTTATGTAGGCTTGAATCTTTTCGAACGAGCCAGAATTTTTGGCAAAAAAAACATGATAAAACGATGGTGCTCAGTGTAGCATGGTGCTGTAGCTCTTCCTGTTCTGTCTGATTAACTGTGCTACCCTTAAGTTGTAAATATATCTTCAGGCATAGGTGTTAATATGAATATGTGTTAGGTGGTTGTAAGTCAGCCCTATCCACAATATTGTTTTTCTTAATTTTAAACAAAGACTACATTAACGCGAGAAAGACGCGAGCAATCAAGCAGGTATTAGATATGTGGAGTGTCATACTAATATTAACACAACAATAACATTGCTCCACGCGATTTCGTGTTATATTACAGATAAAATAAAATAGTATAAAACGCTTAAGGTAATCAGTGGTTACGTCCAGATGTTCTTCGTAGAAGCTTTATTGGAAAACTTTTCGTCAGGTTCTTGCTACTTTGTAAACTATCAAGGCCTTACTTAATCAGTTAGAATTTCATTAAAGTTGGTATCGACGAGTCAGCTAATTCTAATTTCGTTATCTTCGCACGACGGTACTATTAATATGGGAGAGAGAGAGAGACGTGTTCGTAATTTGATAAGAGTCACTTTTTTTTCTTTTGACGTGTTGCATTAGCATTACATAATAAGATCACAAAAATTTGTCAGTCGTGATTTAGATACAAGTCAAAGAGTCGCAGCAATTTCAAAGTCCGTGAAATGCCTAGAAATTTGTGATCACAAGTTTTGCAAAATTATAAAACGATTTGATAGCAGACTCCTTCACCATCAAGGACAAAAGATCGAAGGGACATTATACAAGGATTATTACAAATCATTATTATGTCCTAGTCACTTAGTCTTAAGGTTTGTTTACAAGACACCGCTCTAAACTCTTACTTATTGTATACGGATACTGTAAGTTGCTGTTTACTTTTTGTATATTTTTAAGATGTGCCATAAAGAGTTTATTATTATTATTCGTACTAAATCTGGGACATTCTTGAAGCTGATGTTTATAGTTTTGCACAGATGTACTATCGCAAGATGTACTAGGACAGCTTATCAGTGTTTTATCAATAATTTTAATTTCGGTGAGCGTTTAATCAGAATCACAAAGTAATGGGATGTCGAGGGCCTAGGGCAAGGACAATGAAACGGGAATGGAGTTGTGGGACATAGCTAGTATAAATATTAGTAGCTTTAAAGAATTTTTCGTTAGTCCCTCTCGATGACAGGGATATTTCCCGAACCTACGTTAGCTGTGACCTTCGAGGACTTAAACTGAAAGTTTAAGCTAAAAACTTGTTTAAGGTTGACCTTAACGTTGAATCTGCAAAATTAGAGCCATCTAAATCATCTACGTTATGAAGTGATGGTTGATGATGAATAAATAATGATTGATTTATGTCAGGGAGTTACGTCTGAGACTACAAGTTTAAATACAACTAACACTGAATATTGGTGCCAACTTTGAATGGTTTATCACAGTATGCTTGGCATCAGCAGTAATAGTTGATTTTGTTCACAATTATTATGCCCTACAAACTGTTAAAATTGCTAAGCAGTAGATTTGAACTTGGAAGTATTTACAATTCTTCTTGCACACTTGTATATGTCATGCTCATATTTGCCCTGCTTTGGCGCGGTCTCCAGTTTGTATTCTCAGGCTTATGGGGGTCATTATGCAGCCGAGACTTTTAGACAGGCACATTTGTACTTTTTTGAATGATAAATTTTTGTTATTATTATTTACTGGTTATATAGAGCCTTGTAATATTTAGTCAAGACACTGGCTACATGTCCCTACACTATTTTGGTCCCTCATTGAAAGTTAGAGCTTCAGCACAATCCGGATGTACTGTAGCACGTAATTCAAAGTGGTTGTCATTGTCGGATAAACTATGTATATATTTCCTTTATTTATCTTGTAGTATGCAATTGTTTTCCAACAATAAAGAAGAAAAAAATGCTGCAGTTTCTTCACGGCGTTTTCTTCTCAGAAGGATCAGGTTTCAGGCATTGGTCAATTTTGTAAACTAATTAGTTTTGTAAATAGAATGACTTTTAACATATGTCAATTACCCCTCATAGTTCAAATAGTATCAATAAACACGTAAAAATGAACCTTTAAATAATGTTCAGTTTTAATATATGGAATGCTATGTTGCACTAGAACGCCGGTTTGCAAGGCCATAGTCAAATTTCTAAAAGTGAATAAGGAATTCTAAGGAGTCGAATGAGTATGAATAAAATAAATAATTATTAAAAAAAATATGATCACATATAATATGGAATAGTTTACGTGGCTCATTCTTATTTAAATAAAAATTTTTACAAAAAAAATTGAACCGACTTCGATATGAAAAACTTATAAAGCACTGAAAAGTGAAAAATAAATATATCATTAAA
>JACEII010000025.1:2318403-2335712 GCA_014332785.1 Antheraea mylitta | reverse complement strand
TTTAATGATATATTTATTTTTCACTTTTCAGTGCTTTATAAGTTTTTTCATATCGAAGTCGGTTCAATTTTTTTTGTAAAAATTTTTATTTTTCCATTTTTAGTGTATATAAATATATTTATATGGTTCTAATTAATTATAAAATAAGTTCATAACTTGACAAACAAACACCGTACTAGATCCAACTGTTCAAATTAGGTTGTTTGTGAACGAATTTCAGAACCTCATCTTGCCTAATGTCCGTTTCACGGGAATTGCCTCAACAGTCATAATCCCACATGTAAGTCCTCATCAAACGAGTCATATGTACCCAAACACAAGATAGCTGCTGTAAGCCGTTGAGGAGTTCCATTCCGATTTCTTAATTTTCATGATCAAATCAGGATTGATTAAATGATATTCTTATCACTACAACAGTTTATTCCAAGTTTTCATTAAATTTAGCTTATGGGGAAGTTCATTTATTCATATAAGCTTTATTCATCCCTTTATTTTCAACCCTTATGGTTGGATTTTTTTTTAATTTCATAAACACCGTTCCCAGTTATCAAATTTCAAATAAAATTGTTGAAATCGGTTTCAAGTACACGAAAATACGTAGACACGAACTGGGTGAAAATCAAATAAACGATATTTAACCCTCTTAGGGGTTGAATATTTTATTCAAATTTATATGGGACCACCTTGGAGTATAGCCGAATCAAACAAAAAAAGAATCATTAAAATCGGTTCACAATTGACGGAAATATCGATTAACATACATAAAAAAAAAAATACATACACCCGAACATATAACCTCCTCCTTTTTCGAAGTCGGTTAATAAAATTAAAGAAAATCATAAACGAAGGATGCTACAATTATTGTAATGAAATATAACCTTTATAATAATTCTATCGTTTATACTAATATTATAAAGAGGTAAAGTTTGTGACGTTATAGGTGTAATATCGGGAACTTATTTCAGCGTTATATAGCTCATTTATCGAGGACGGTTATATGCTATATATCATCACGCTAAGGCCAATAGGAGCGGAGCGCCAATAAATAATGTTAAAAATCGAGGATTTTCTGTTTTTCCCGCTTCCGCTGCGTGTTAGCGTTAGCTCAAAGTAACTATTCCATGCGAATGTAATCGCGGGCAGAGGCTAGTATCTTATAAAATTTCAATGAATAATATTTAATAGTTCTGATAGATTAGAGTAGATATTATTATCTACTCTATGTATTTCGCGAACCATTTTGTCACCCAATATTCATGTAAGGCGTCTTGTTTTGTCAAACAATTCTATACCTTGTTTCTTGTGATTGAAAGGCTATTATACCTCTGCAGCTATTCCGATCTTTGTTCTTAGACTGGCAAGCGTCGTCTTTGGCATCTGAATTCTTGAATGATCCCTCACACCATCTCAAGTTGTTACAAAATGGGAACGATTACTTCTATGTCAGGGGTCATTTTATAGTGGAAGGTAGAATGTCTCCAGTCTTCGGTACTTAAGCAAATACAAGCAGTTAACTTTTATGAAACTATTACATATATTCAGTCTAATAAAGTTATGTCCCCGTCTGTTCTATTCGGTAGGTATAACTTAGTAGAAAAACACGTAAAAAATATAATTTGTATTTTTTTTAAGTGAAACTTCTTTAGGCGTGACTATCTATTATTTTTTATCTATTACTAGCTGTATCTGCGACTTCGTCCACGTGGAATGTAGTGTAAAAAAGCAGCGACTGATAAAATCATCTGAATATTAAGTCCATTTACTGATCCACTCTTCTCTCGTACTTAAGTCGCGACGTCATTAAAATTACAACAACTTTGTAGGTTTTATCGTGAACGCAGTACTGTAGTGGTGATGTGTATCCAGATAGACCAGATTAGGCCCCCTCGGCAGTGACTCAAGCCTAGGTCCGAACCCTCGGTGTGGAGCCCTTGAGTGTGCTGCTCGCGCGATATAGTGACACTAAATCTTACATCACTGCAATAACATTACACATATCACCTTCACACACGTGTACGCATACATGCTAACACATGAAAGTGGAAAGGTTTTGTTTCTTTCCCTTATCGAATACGATATATATATAAGAGTTGTTGAGGTATGTATGCTTGGTACACATATATGTTTCAACAACTCGTATATATATGAATAGTTAGGTTAGCTCAGATAGGTCATCAAGTGCATATATCAGGCAACAGCCCAAGCCGAGGTGCGCCGTGCACCTTTGAGCCAGTTGTCAAATAAAATTGGCTGAGTGCCTTAAACGCACGCCTAAGTAATCCGGTGAAGCTGTTAAGACCATGCTAGGTCAATAGCGTAGTCAGATCGAAAAAAAAGTGTTCAGATAGAGAGACAGGTATTACTAAAAATGATTAAAATGCATATTACGTATTCCAAAAACCCTGCAACAATGTTTTTCACAAAAATGTAAAAGTACAGAGACGTTAGATTTACTTTTTTATTATGTGTATAGATCCTAGCTAGTTTAGTATCGATATACTTTATAATTAGATAATAGAAAATTATCATATTGTGTTAGGAATTTTGAAACATTTATTGATTATTAAAAACAGAATTGGCCAATTTAGATAAACTGTTTAAAATCAATTCTAACAATGAATCACTTTTTAAATAACCGACACGAGGTCGGACAGAGCTACCGCACACTACGGTGGCCACCGAAAAAGTGAGCCAACATGTTTTTTTTTACTATCTACGCTATTGACCTAGCAAAGTCTTAACAGCTTCACCGAACTACTAAGGCGAGTGCTTAAGGCACTCAGTCGATTTTATTTTTGGCAACTTGCTCAAGGGTGCACGGCACACCTCGGCTTCGCTGTTGCCTGTTACATGCAAATCGCGTCCTATCTTAGCTAACCTAGCTAACTATTTATATATGTATGAGTTGTTGAGACGTATATGTGTACCAAGTATACACGCCTCAACATCTCCTCCATGTATTTATTATCGGAAAATTAGAGATTTTTTCAGTTGGATAAGGGAAAAAATAAAACCCTTCCACTTTCACGTGTAAATTCACGTGCACGTGTGTGGAGATGATAGTGTAGTGTTGTAGCGGTGATGTAAGTTTTTGTGTTACACTTAGGTAGGCCAACACGACAAGCACCGCCTCTTATATGGGCCGTTCGCAGTATAACTACCCGACATTGAAACATAACATCAACTAATGGCTTTTCAGGTCATTAGTAACACCCCCGATATAGTCTATAGTAGGTAATTAGTATTACGGAGAGTGCTAACAATAGATACTATAATAGAAAATTGGACGGATTAGATAAGCGAATGTTCACGGCCAAATTTTAAATAATCACAAACCAACTGTCTCTTTAAATTAATTCTCTTAGCGAACATTTTTAAACGGCAGATTCCACTGTACGTATATAAGTATTAGCGGCAATCAAAACTTATCAAACTCATTTTGTGGAAGTTCATTGAAAATTTATTCAAAAGACAGAGGTCCCAAAATGTTAAACATAACTGAGCATAACTTATCTTTTAGTACTTTGTCAAAGTGAATTATCCCTGTTAAAATGATCACTCGATAGCGTCCATTTTCGTTTTGTTAATGTTATGAATAATGTATTAGAATTTACAATGTAAATATTTATTACTCTTTTTGGACTTAAAATTGCGATATTTAAAAAAAAGTCGAGGCAGTCATACGGACCTCCAACAGTAGTGAAAACTTAAAACGATGAAATATATGTATTATATTTTGAATTTTCATATTAATTACAGTGTGAATAATAATATTTAGAGGTGGTAGAGCCACGCTGAAGCTATTACTGGTTTCAGCATGAATGTGTTGGCCCGTCCGGGTCAGTACCACACTCTTACAGGAAACCGACGTGAAGTAACAATGCTTGCATTGTTGCGTTTCGATCGTTTAGTGAGAGCGTCAGAGACCCATTTCCCCTCCTCCCCCCATTCCCACAAACACAGGCTGGCAACGCATTTGCGACTCCTTTGGTGTTGCTGGTGTCTATGGACGGTGGTGATCACTTAACATCAGGTGACCCACAAGTTCGTTTGCTTCCTATAAAAAAAATACTATAATTAACTTAATCACAGATCGAGTAAATCATAATTACGCGGAGTTAATCGAATAGCGGCCGTAGTTTTTGTCATCAGGATTTTCCTTTTTTCCCGACGGGAAAGAAAATTTATCTACTGCTGACTCAGTCAGGCAGATAACTCTATAAGGGAATCGTTACCAAGCTTACAAAGGTAAAAGTTTTCCGTGAAATACGCGGTTTCGTTACGTAAATATATTCATTTAATACAGTGTTTCAAAACTATATACGGTAGCCCTCTTTTCGTTTGATAGAATTATTATTTACTAACCGGCATGGTGGACTTGTTCCGCCTTGATAATAAAAAAAACCTTGAAGTTATACTTCTTTTTGATGTAGCACGGCAAAGCGACTGCACTATGCCTGATGGTAAGCACAGTGTAATCCAAAAACAACGGTGACTGCCGAGATATACGCCAGCCTTCGTCGATATACATATATATACACATATATCCTACATATCCTGTCGATAACTTCTTGTAGGCCTTATCAACAAGCTCTACAACTTTTCTCTAGAACTCAAACAAATATCTCTCATCGTTAAGGCAGCGTTTGTAAAAAACGTTTTCGTTCGGCCGTTTTTTCTCCGACTTTGCAAATCCGGCTAAAAAGTTTTTTATTTTTCGGGTTAATATATATTGACCTATGACACTCATATAAGGTGGCTTTCTATTGGTAAATGAGTTTTCTAAATCGGATTGGTAGATTTTCCCCTACAACCTTACAAACTTACGGACTTAACCTCTTTATAATATTAGTATATATTTAAAATTATTTTTTGCAACTATTTCTCAAGATTATGACTACCATGATCGAGTTAGTAATTACAAGTGCCTTGTGATAATCTCAATGTTCTAACAAGATGGTGGCCCCTTTGTTAGAACTTTCTAGGGAGTTTTTGTAGCATCTCAGAATTGATGCTCCGCAATATTATTTTCCATCCACTTCACTTGTGCAGAATAATGGAACTACACACATCAAAAAAGTCTAAGCAACATGCGTGATATTACAAATTTTACCATTTATATTAATTAATTTCTAAGTATTTACTCAAACAAAGTGCGCATGTAAGTAAACTTTTTTGTTATCGATGATATACTGGCTGGTTGTAAAAGAAACATTTGATTATGTTTTGTTTTTTCATAAAATTCAAATGACTGCGAATTTGTTTGAATTTAAGTGCGTATTATTTGCTACATTTAGTCTTGATTTTATAATTTTACCAACCATTTAAATAAAGTTAGCGACAAAATTGAATTGTTAGATATTCTTTACGTCATGAAGCGACATCATTTGATGGCAGATAAAATGCAAAGAGCTGTAGGGATATTGCAAGCGGGAAGTAATCAATCTCAGGTATCTCGACATTTTGGCATTCATAAAAGTGTTATTTGTCGTCTTTGGCAGGACTACAATAATAAACGAGAACCCACTGAACAGCATCCAGGCCGTAAAAGGAGTACAACCACTCGGTAAGACCGGTACATACAACTGACTGCAAGACGCCAGCCGATGTTAACCGCTCGAGAGTTCTGTTTGAGGCTACAAATTTCAAGTGGTGTTGATGTAAGTCCTCAAACTGTGCGAAATCGACTGCATGAGTATGGCCTACGAGCTCGACGCCCAATCAGGTGCCCACCGATAACTTACGGGAATCGCGCTCGTCGATATGAATGGTGTAGAGAACGCATAACATGGACCCAGGAATAATGGGATAAAATTATATTTTCCGATGAGTCGCGATTCGGGTTTAAGCCTGATACAAGAAGGGTGCGAGTGTATCGTCAGCCCGGAAATACTGAAAGGCTCAGGTGCGTTCAGGAAGTTCATCCATACAGCGGCTCAACAGTTATGTTATGGGCGGGTATTATGAAGAACAGGCGAACTGAGCTCGTTTTTGTAAATGGAAACATGGCTGATGAAAATTACATTGAGGATATTCTCAGACCTTATGTCTACCTTTTTTATACAAACCTTTGGCTCCGATTTTAGGTTAATGCATGACAATGCGCGTTCACATACAGCTCGGCGAACCAGTGAATACTTTGCAACGGAGAACATCCGGGTATTGCCCTGGCCTGCACAATCGCCAGATCTCAACCCCATCGAGCACGCATGGGACATGCTCCAGAGACGTGTTTTGAAGGACTTGGTTGAGCGACAACAACCCAACAGCTGAAGGATTTGCTACAATTCCATTGGGAGCGAATACCGCAAGATGACTGTTTATAGTCTCATTAATTCAATGAATAATCGTTGCCGACAAGTTCTGAATAGCAGAGGAGACCATACTTTGTATTAAATTGTTCTATTCTTTCAGAATAAATACATTATCTTTAGAAATTTCATTTTGTAAAAAAAAGTTTAGTTTCTTATGTATCTTAGTTTCTACAGTACATTTTAATATTGTTCATTTCTGTTATTAAAAGAACTTATAAAGACAACAACTGTTATTTTTACATCATAGAACCCTAAAGATATTATTGTAAAAATAAAATACAACGTTATAATGTGAAGAACCATCCTAAAATTTAAATTAGTACATGTTGCTTAGACTTTTTTGATGAGTGTATATTGTTATTTTATATGTTAAATCTTTTTCACCCAATTGTTTAACTTGTGGATCTATAGAAGACTTGCAACACTTAATGAAATTTGACAGGAATAAATCACAACTAGAAGCTGTTATCAAACAGTTACAGCTTAATATATTAGATCAGGTTTGCTTCCATAGAATCTTGTGTGCACCTGCAAGTGAGGAAGTTAAGATTTTATGGAAGTTTGTGTCTAATTCTATCTTGTGAATAAGGTAACATTAGGGTACGATAGGATTGACATGTTCTTTGTGGACTTAAGTTTCTAAATAAAAAAAATGTTAAATGCGACCATGAAGTATTACATGCTAAAATACTTCGAGTGTTTAACTTTTCACTTGGTATAGTATGGTGTTATCAACATAGTACAATAATAATAGCATCATATTGTTTAATATACTCATGATAAGGAAAATCTACTTGCATTTTTAATTTTTAAAATTAGGCACCTATATAAAAGCCGTAGTTTAAATAATATATATTGAGTTTATATAAACAAATTTGTGTCAGTTTCCTGAAATGGCACAGGTTATTCCTGTTTACGTTCCTTCACAAAAAAATTAGTTACTGCAGAATATAAAATAGGAGACAATATAGTATAAGAAAGAAAGTTTTGTATCAAAAGTTGTTTTTATTTCTACGTTCAATTTGTTTTATTGCCTTCTTTTGACTTAAATACCCTAACTATTATATATAATTTTAAACCTGTAAGGGTGCCGTGTACTGGAAGTTTGAGAACACTTGTTTTGTAGTGAAATGTCGTTGAAAATAAATATACTTCCAGTGTCACCAGTTTTATATTCTTGCTACACATTTTAGACATGATACAATTTTCTCTAACAAACGATGTAAGTCACGGGACGCCTCGCAGATGTGAAACAAGGAGTTGTTGGAATCGTTCGAATCTCCAATCCTCAAATTACACTATAGGTACGCGAGCTCAGTTTGGCAAGAGAGATTACGCATGGCATCGCATCTTTTAACGATACCAAAACTAAAAGTTACTCCAGGATATGCTTTATGATTTTTTTGGTGAGGTTTTATCGTGAACGCAGTACTTAAACAAACAGACAGACAGCATTTTTTTTAAATAATTGAAGTTTTTTCTATTACTAACTACTACTTTACTAATAGTTACTCTGGACTAACGCTAACACGAGCGGAAGCTCGCAAGAGGAAAAAAAAAACCCCGGTTTTTAAACATTATTCATTGGTGCACCGCTCCTATTGGTCTTAGCGTGATGATATATAACCTATAATTATTCTCGATAAATGAGCTATATAACAATGAAATATTTTTTTTTAAATCGGATCAGTAGTTCCTGAGATTACCTCCTACAACGTCACCAACTTTACCTCTTTATAATATTACTATAGATTATTATAATTATATTGTTTTTATTGTAGTCCGGTGAAGCTGTTAAGACCTTGCTGGGTCAATAGCGTAGTCATTTCGAAAAAAAAAATTGTTTTTATTATTAGTATCAGTAATGATTCTAAGATATCTGAAACTATTTTTTTACAAAAAAACTAACAGTACAGACACGTTAGATATACATTCTTATGTATGTATAGATTATTCCAAACAGTGCTGCAGTTCTTCGATAAATAAATTAGTAAAGAGTGCAGAATAATTTATTATTAGATGTCGGAGCATTCTTGGGAATCGTTTAAGTCGGCCCCTTAAGTGCAATTGTTCAGTCTGCGTCGCATCGCGTAGCATCAGCGATGGCCGGTACCAATACTGTACTCCAATATTTGCGCAAGCGGGCAAACAGTGAGGGCAAATTAAACGATTCTTTCTACCTATATATACAGACGAGGACGGAGAACAAAAAGGATTGTCTTTCTTGTAAACATTCAGCGATTTAAATTGATTGCTAATAGTTTAGTTTTATGTTGTGAGGAATTGTTTTATGGAGTATCCTTAAAGGAGTGTTAATAAATTTAATAGACCTATTATTATTTTTTAGACCTCATAATCTAGTGTAGCTGTTACGACCTTGCTAGGTCAATAGCGTAGTCAGTTCGAGAATAAAAGTAAAATAATAAGTCGTATCACATGAATTTGAGTGCTGGGTTACGAAAGAGATGGATGTGAAAATAGCACATATAATATATATTCACTATTTTAGACTATATCGACTATATAATGTATATTTAGATTTTACCACTTGAGATTGTGGTCCAAAAAACTACAGTGTAAAAAAACAAAACTTAATTAAATTAAATGAATTACAATCTATATCTAAACATACGAGAAAAATGTAAATCTCACGTGTTTGCACTTTTTCGAATTTCGTGAAAAAAGTTGTTGTTGTCTAAGAATTAATGATAGAATACATTTCAATCATTTTTTGAGATGTCTGCCTGCCTGCTTGTATGAACACACATCACGATACAATCTTGAGTAACGTTTAGTCTTGTTTTCATTCAAATTGGTTCGATTTATCAAAAGTTATCGTAATTTTAACGACGACGCGACTTAAATACGAGTGAAAAGTAGATAAGTAAATATACTTTCATATATTCAGATGATTTTACTTAGTCACTGTTTTCTTGTATTAGGTTCCACGCAGACGAAGTCGCGGGCACAGCTTGTATATAATATAAAGTAAATTTTCAAAAAAAAAAGTATTAAATCATATCATCTACATCTAGGTACAAAGGCACCGACTTCCAATGCATATCTTGGTAGCACACATATTCATATGTTTCATTAAATTTGGTTAATTTGATAAACTATTTATTTTCCGGTTTTTAGTGCCTTATTTTTATGCCTCTGATTAATATTGAAGTCGGTTAATACTTTTTTTTTGAAAATTTACTTTATTTTTCCATTTTCAGTGTACATAATTTTTTTTTCTAAAACATGCGGTTCACCTGATGGTAAGTGATCACCGTCGCCCATGGATACCTGCAACATGAGAGGAATCACAGATGCGTTGCCGGCCCTTAAGAAAGGAGTAGGCTTGTTTCTTGAAAGTTGTGTTACTTTGTCACGGATCCCATAATCAGAACCTAACCAAACTCTCATCAAACTACCCTTGAAGAACATCCTTTACAATAAAAAATGAATCATCGAAATCGGTTGGCATGATATTGAGTTATTCGTCTATTTGTCGTATTTTTTTTTTTTTTTATTTTTTTATTTTTTTTTATTGAAGCACGACAAAGTGACTGCACTATACCTGATGGTAAGCATAGTACAATCCAAAAACAGTGGCGACCACCGAGAGACAGATCATCCATCGTCGGTCGCCGCTGTCATGCCGGCCATAATGACGAAAGTCACCTGGTACTGGATATGCACAGGCTGATCCCGAAACGCGACGCGCAAAAGCGAGTCACTATGACGGGCTTTTTCGCCATGTACATGGTGGTTGCGACCCAGTCGGGCTGTAAAACCCTACCACCCCGCTATCGCCATTGCCTCGTTCGTTGATCAGCAGGGCGCACCACGTGCAGGTGAGGTTGGCTTGGGTGTCTTAAGTGTTAAGATGTTACTCGACACCCCTCACACCCCTAAATACACACCAAATGCAAATTTAACACTTATACGGTTTTGCACTGGATGCCGTTGACAGAACTGGATCAAAAAAAAATGGGACCACACGGGAAGCACTAGCTTTCAAATAAAAAAAGAATCATTAAAATCAGTTTGGCCAGTCCAAAGTTATGAGGTAACAAACATAAAAAAAAAAAAACATACAGTCGAATTGATAACCTCCTCCTTTTTTTGAAGTCGGTTAATAACAAAACATAACTGATCTATCATTACATATTATAAAAGAAAATCCGCTGCTTTGTCTGTTCTATAATATGATAAAATAGGAACTGGATATGTATTAACTCATCAATCACTCTCTAACAATCCTGGATAAATTAAAAATTATAACTTAAAATATTTTGTGATTCCCTTGCCTTTTATTTGACGAGGTTCTATTGTATTACTAAACAATCTTATCTATATAGTTCCAAATAATCCCGCACAAAATACAAGCTTGGAATACAATCGCAAATACACATCTTGGGTTTAAAATTTATGTGATATATAAGAAACAGAACAATGATATATGTATGTTGCCGAAAATATAAATAGATTAGATATATTCAATTAGCCCGTTTTCTTTTAATGCATGCATATGTTAACTTAACAATACCAATTATAAAAATTGAAGAAATAAACTGCCAAGATGAGAAAGTGCACTTTCTTCAAAGAAACGCTACTAGAGATAGACTGACAAGAATATAAAGAAAAGCCGCATCGAGTGTGGTAACAACTCAGGTAAATTCTTGAGGTTAATCTATCATTAAGCATTAACGATATTATTATGATATCTATAAAAAGTTATTTTTAGAGCTCATCTTGGTAACTTTCCAATAAAATCGCTTTATCTTAATAGCACCTCAAACGTGTCATAAATATTACACCAGTATTTTAACAACAAAAAATGTGGACATCTTATGTGTAGATATGTATAGCTAGTTCAGTTTTTAATATAGGAATAATAATATATAGTTCTAAATAGGAATCCGTTTTATACTATGATAGTCTAAATCTAATATTGGTAGAACATATGCTTTTGATGACTTTTAATGATGAATTCTAATGATATTATAACTTAAATGTTGTAAAATAATTGAATGACTTCATCATAATATTTCAACAATAGTAAAATATCCATTCATTCTCGTGTTGATTTAGCTCTAATCTTTCAGATAGACAATACATTAAGGAAAATAAAAACTGAGGTTAGGTTTGTGAAAGATAAAAACACAATTGTTCACATTTTATGCTAAAAAAGTGTTCAATTCAAGACGGGTTAAATATCCATTCTGCTAACAAATATATGCCACAGCATCAGAATGACAATTATGTGGACATATGATTTTTATCATGATTATTGTCTAGAAATATATACTCTTCTTCTTCCATGTTATTTTTGGCAACCAGTCTTCTTGTAGACTATTACTGCCGTTGTCAAGTAAGTAATTATATTACAAGTTTCATAATATAATTTTAATGAATTAACAAGATGGTGGCCATCTTGTTAGAACTTTCGTGCAAGTTTTTGTGGTAAGTCAGAGTCCATGCTCCGTGGTATTATTATTTCCGATCATTTGTGCACTATAACCAAACTATACTACGCAAAGCACCACCAACATTATACAATATAGAGCCAAATAACATAAGATTATGGATAAAATATAAAGACTACTACATGGTATTCCAAGATCCCACCAAAAACTCAAAATGCATACTCATTTACATTTATTTAAAATATAAGAACTTCTACTTTGTTATTATTTTTATATGTAATTAAAGGATTCAAAACAATCATTGTATGAAATAAATGTAATCTTAGAATTTGTCAGATAAGTGATACGTGAGTGCTCGTCAGGGATGTTTAATCATACTTCCATCGTCTCAATAAAAAAAAAATGTAATACGTCATCCGCATTCTGACAGTTTTCAAAGCAACGAGAAATCAAAATATTTATAACGAATAACAATGTACCGTATTAAGCGACATTTTCTATGAATTCTCTACTAAATATTACTAGTGCTTCATCTGTAATATGACAAGAAATAGGTAAAGAATATATAATTTAATCTTCTGTACATATAAGTATAATTCCGAATCTAAAATCAGAAAACCACATATTTAATATATTTCATTTTAATGTATAATAAGAGAAATAAGTTCCTATTGTTATGAGTGGGTAACGTTATGGATTGAGTTACAAAAGGAACATCAGCTCATGAATTAAATGTGTAATACAAACTTTAATATTGTGTTTATAGATTAGAAAATTATTTACAATTTGATTTTAAAAGTTTGCTATTATATATTTTATCATTGTAAATGTTACTAAAAAAACAGTATGATTAATAACACACTCATTGATTATAGAAAGTACTAGCCACTGCCCACGACTTTGTTTGTGTGGAATAGATACTTTGGGCTAAAGCTAATGTGTAGCGCAAGCTCTCAAGAGGAAAAAAAAACACTATTTTCAAACATTCTTCATTGGTGCTTTGCTCCTATTGGTCTTAGCGTGATAATATAACCATCCTCGATAAATGAGCTATATAACATTGAATGAATTTTTCAAATTGAACCTGTAGTTCCTGAGATTATCCTCTACAACGTCACAAACTTTATCTCTTTATAATATTAGTATAGATTGTCATTGAGGGGTATTGTAGTGTTGACTAAGACATTATAAAATTGTCAGTCAAACGTTCATACAGCGGTTTAAATCAGTTGTTTACACCAAAAATCTTATATGGGTGTGTTTCCTTCTACAACACCTCATGTTACTCAACACATGGTCCAGGACTGAGAACTACAGAGAGTATACAAGGAGATAGACACCCATGAATATATATTGAAATTCTCCAAATACTGGTGACCCCAACTCAAACTTTATAACCATAAAAGGAGTATTAAAAAGTATTAAATTATTTGTTAAGTTCATCTATTAATAACAGTAAAATAGACAGATGACAACTTCTTGAAACAATAGGTATAACACACAAATTAACCTAATGATCAGCCTATTATACACATAATCATTGTTTTATTTAATATTCATGTAGTCTCTAAATCTATACTAATATTATAAAGAGGTAAAGTTTGTGACGTTGTGATGTTGTGACGTTGTAGGGCGTAATCTCAGGAACTACTAATCCAATTTGAATAATTCTTTCAGTGTTATATAGCTCATTCATCGAGGATGGTATAGGCTATATATCATCACGCTAAGACCAATAGGAGCAGCGCAGAGATGATTTTTTTTTCAAAATCGGGATGTTTTTTCCTTTTGAGAACTGCTGTGTGTTAGTGTTAGTGTATCTATTCCACACGAACGAAGTCGCGGGCAGAGGCTAGTAAGTTTGTATTAACACGCATCATTGCTAAAGTAATGGGTTCACAATAAAACCACAGGAAAATCATAAAGTATATCTTCAAGAATAACTTCGTCTATCTTTCATTGAAATCGGTCTATTCTATCAGAAGTTATTGTAATTTTAACGACGATGTGGCGTAAATATGAGAAAAAGTAGACAAGTAAATGGACTTAATAGATTACATTACTTAATAGATATCATCATACTAAGACCAATAGGAGTGCAGCACAGATGAAAAATGTTTCAAAATTGGGATGTTTTTTCCTTTTGAGAACTTCTGCTGCATGTTAGCGTTAGCTCAGAGTAACATTACTAAGCGGACGAAGTCGCAGGTAGGGGCTAGTTATTTCTATTTTATAAGCATGTTAAAATTACGTGGCACTAACTAAGGTAGTATTAACTAGTTGTTATCTTCTTGTATATCCAGAATACCCCAGGCTCTAACTCCATTGAACAAATCCATCCAAAGGTTGCCTTGACGAAATTGCTAATGGCAATAAGGCCACCCATTGTACCATAAACAAAACTTGAAATGTTCTAGTAATTAATGTATGTAATTGGTGTACAATAAAGTTTAAATAAATGAATATTATTTAGAATAAATTAAATGTAGTGGTAGAGCCGCGCTGAAGCTATTACTGGTTTCAGCATGAATGGGTCGGTTCGTTACCACCCTTTCACAGAAAACTGATGTGATGTAACAGTGCTTGCATTGTTGCGTTTCCTTTAGTCAGTGAGAGCAAGGGAGGCCCAACTCTCCTCACCTTCCTCCTTTTCTGTTCCTCCCCCCTTCCCCAACACAGGCTAGGAACGCACACGCAACTCCCCTAGTGTTGCTGGTGTCTATGGACGGTGGTGATCAATTAAAATCGGGTTCATACCTGTTTATTTGCCTCCTACGGTATAGAAAGGAATAAAAAGTAATATAGGTTCATGAATATTAAGTTTTTTTTTTTCATATTGCATGATTGTTTTTTAAATTTTTCTATGCCATTTTGCCTTTCTTCAGTTTATTTTGTGAACTGCCTGAACTGTTTTTATAAATATTTTTAGAACTTGAGTTTTGTGTACCATTACATCACAAATAATGAACTGTTGTTTTTTTTTTCTTGTATTCTGCAGACCCTTAGTTCATTTTTTTTGTGCTATCATTCTATTTATTGTGTATGTTAAAAAATTGTGTCTGTGAGCTACTATTAAGTACTTTTTTTATTTTTTTAATGAATTTATTATTATTACTTCATATATATTTTGAGATTTAATTTAACTATTAACTATCTTAGGATGGATTTTTTAACAATGTTATGTTATTGCGTTTTATTTTGGTCCTTTATATATATTGTATCTGAACTATTGTTTTTTGTATTAGCTGTTAACATGTAATTTATTGGAAATTAATATACAAGGCAGATTTTATTCGCCATATACAGTGGTATATTTAACTTTAGTGTAAACTTTTTACTGGTTTGTTATTTCTAAACACAGACTTTACTTTAATTAATGTTTATTTTTAAATAACTCAATATTATATTCACATCTATTGAGCTAACAATCACCTGTAACTTTGTCCATTAAATTATTATCTGTATTAATAAAAATCAATTGTGAAATGTATGTATGTATGTATGGCTGCATCTATTACGTTAATTCTTTTTTCTTATGTATGTAATTGTCAGGACAAGTTTTGAATGTTAGAAACTCACACAAAGAAATGAAAAATGTGACTTACGTAATTTCTAAATGAGATAGCAGTCCCATACAATATTTTCAGTAATACTAACAGATTTATATTCAATTGTCCTCTTGCTAGTTTATTTAATTACATGGTCCTACAGGGAAAATTTGGTCTCATTTTTTTCAGTGTTTATTTGTGCAAAGCTGAGGCAGGTCACTAATCTATAAGAATTAAAATATATATTATATTCTAGTGAATTATAGCCACATAGATAATATAAAAAATTTCGATATTATTCTAACTACTTCTTCGTGGCAATAGGTCAGAAAATTTTGTAGTTTATTGATTTCAGATATAGGTACAAATATTTAGATATGTAGATGACTATGCTCCTTATTTTTAAGCATTATTTTCTTCATACATTCTTTTTGTTTTTCAGGTATTCCAGGACTCTTGTTTATGAAACTAAATATAAAAGATTACGACATTATTGTAACATATCTGCATTATATTTGAAAATTAATATCTAATAGAATTATATCCTATAATTACTGATAAAAATGAAGAAGAATTATTTCACTAAATCTTGTATATAGTACACTATTATTGAATCTGTGTAGATCCTTAATATAGATCAGAGCTTAATATAGTTGTGTGTTTCAAAATATTTCATTGAAATATTATGGACACTGACGAAGTACTTGCCCAATTAAATGAATTCTCTCCATTGGTACACTTAAATACACTTCAAAGAGACTATGGCGACTTTGACTATAACAATGTTAAAAAGCTATATTTCCAAGAATTAGAATATATTGATCAGACGAACCTACTATCCACAAAACTACTGTGGAATAGGGACTTGCTATATAACAAAATTTTGCAAATAAAGATGACCCCAACCACTCATAGAAAATATGAAGTCGTCACAGTTTTGGGCGAAGATTGGCTGATACGCAAAAGATCTGGTAAAACATGTCCCATAGTAAGAATTTTGTCTTCCGAATACTGCTTTGACATTATTGTGAAAGCACATGTCGAAACTAATCACGGAAATTCGAAAATGATAGCATCCGTAATTGGTCCAAATTTTATATACCCAAAATTCTGCATACCAATCGTATTGAAGTATTGTAATGTGTGTACTGCATCATCTCATGGTATAAATAAGGATAAAAAAATCACCTGGTATATTTCCATAGCTGATGTGACAAGAATAAAGGAGACATTTAACTATGTATTGGTTTACATCGAAAAGAATTCCGAATATACATTACTTCGACCGTTAATGTCAAAGAGCGTTGAGGAGGTTTCGCTGGAACTGTTCAAAATTTTCTCAGTATTTGGAACACCGAAGAAATTGTTTACCAGGACGGATTTACTTGATTTTGTAAAACTAGTTGTAAATAAAGTGAAACCGATAAGTCCGCAATTAAACGTCCAAGTATTTCCAATGCGTTCCAGTGTACACGTATTAAAAATGAAAATCGCTACCGTCATATTATTACTGAATAGTTGGATGGAAGAAACCGGTTGTAAAAAATGGGAAATTGGCTGTCACATTGTGCAGTGGAAATTAAATACTACACGTAAAATTCTCACATCTTTCAATACGAATGATTTTGTTATAGATATTCCTTATGAGAATTTCTTTGGACAACAAGTGAACGTTTTCAATTACGTCAGTAGCAGCGAAGTACCTGGATATAGTACAAACAGAATACAGAACGTAAATAATTTTGAGGTCGTCGAAAGTGCGGAACCGAGTATAGTTGAAATAAAGAGAGTGTATACAATATGTCACATGTGTAAAAAAAATGTGTTTGTTCAACACAAGTGTTCGATTTGTCACAAACCTATACATTCCGAATGCGGTATTATTATGAGGAACAGTTTGAGAAATAGATTTTTCCATACTGTTATGTGTAAGTCGTGTTCACGTTAAAAAGTTGGATCAGAGATGATACACACTTACACTTCTGAAGGGGCTGGTGGGACCGTGTAAATAGGCCCCACCAGGATATGCG
>JACEII010000025.1:2271576-2318393 GCA_014332785.1 Antheraea mylitta | reverse complement strand
CGCATATCCTGGTGGGGCCTATTTACACGGTCCCACCAGCCCCTTCAACTTCTTTAAAAGGCCGGCAACGCACTTGTGACTCCGCCTGTGTTACTAGTGTCTATGGACGGCGGTAATCACTTAGCATCGGGTGACCCGTCTGTTCGTTTATCTCCTATAATATAAAAAAAGATAATATCATCTAGATTGAATTGAACTTTAGTGTTTTTGTAATACACGTTTATTATTAGTCAAAGAAATGTTTTATTTATTTATAACCTGACTGCCGTGGAAAACTACCACTCATTGAGAAGAAACGAGAATAACTTGATCTGTACTATTTATTTTTTATTCATAATATAATCTTTTTGTCATTTTTACCTGCAAATATCACTATTACACAAATAATGGTAATAATAACTTTTTTGATTTAAAATATCTATAGGCGAGAGTAGACCTGACTGTTGGCGTAGCGACGCAAATCACGGAACTTTGCAGTATTAATAAATTACTCAAAAACATTTGCAACCCTATCAGTGTAAACATAAGATTCAAACGGTTTGTCGGCAACTGGTTCTACTATTGTTATGCGGCACGCGCCAACGACCTAGTGCCCTTTGATAAATGCCGCCAAACCTGCCGATTAGTTGAGTTTTTGTATTTAATAAAAATGAATACTTATGTTTTTTATATCTATTTTATTTTATTTTATAAGAGGCAAATGGACTGGCAGCTAACCTGATGTTAAGTGATCACCGCCGGCAATAGACACCAGCAACACTAGAGGAGTTGTAAGTACATTGCTAGCCTGTGTTTAGGGGAATGGGGGGAAGGGAGAGAAGAGGGAAGCGGATGGGAGAAGACAAGTGAGGGGAAGTGGGAGGTGGGCCTCCGGCACTTTCACTGACCGAACGAAACGCAACAATGCAAGCAATGTTAATTCACGCTGGTTTTCTGTGAAAGGGTGGTACTACTTTTCAAGATATTTTCCATTACATTTGTTTGTGTAATCTTAAAATATAGAGTGATAAATGTCTTAAGAGATATTTATCGTATGATGCTTGTTTTTTTGCAAAGCAACAGTGCTTGTAGTATTCAGATTCAAAATGTGTGGTTGGCAATACAGATTACATCTGGCACACAAAAGATTACAATTCCGTTTGCAGGAGTAGTACCTATTATAACTGGGCTCTCGTCATCAGCCTTTTTAGATTAGTTACATAGCTTTAAGTTGCAGTAAGCATTTTTTTTTTTTTAACTTTATTTTTGGCAATCAATCTTTCAGATTATTACTGCCATTGTCGAGTAATTAATAATATCACAAGCGTCGTACGATCATTACAATATCAAGCGTCGTGTCAATCAATATTCTAACAAGATGGTGGATCTCTTGTTAGAACCCTCCAGGGAGTTTTTGTGGCACCTCAGAATTTCATGCTCCGTGGTATTATTTTCCATTCACTACACTTATGCACAATAAACTAACCATATTACATAAAACACCACCAACTTTACACAATATAGAGTCAAGAAGCACAAGACTATGAATAAAATATAAAATCCACTACATGACAGACTGAAATCCCGCCAAAAACTCTGTAAGCATTTAATATCGAAACGAAGAAATGACGTTACAGCAAATTAAAAAAGACAACAAATCAGTGGGTACTATTATGAAGTTAAGGTTATGAGTATGTCTATTTATTAGTACAATCTTTCTAGATATGTGTTTAAGGGGAACCATCTAATAATCCTAAAGCTTAATAATATAAATCCCCAACGTGAGTTTTGTTGGTATGTTCCTCTTTGAAGTATTAACTAATCAATTGATCGCTAAAAAATTTTTCATACGTTATCAATTGTACGGAAAAGCAGAATTGATACCTTTCACCCAGAAAAAAATACTAGTCCCAATATGGTCACATTAAATCCAAATTGATGTGAACGAAGTCGCGAATAAAAACCAGTGTTATATATATATAAAGTATTTTTTTTTTCAGAAAAATATCTCTATATGTCGTAGAAAATCCAAGACTCAAAATAGTAAAATCTTAAAATCGAATCACAAATCCGAAAACAAATTATGAGTTTATTCTTTCACCCTAGTCACAAATAGGAAAAATGTTGTGTGTAGCAAGCCCTAAATCATTTTAGCGCATGTTGAATATTAATAATGCGGTCGGCTTCGAGAATAGAAGCTCTGCGGATGTATTATTATCAAAATCACGATATACAATTGTCACACGAAGTTGAATGTTTTCTCTTTATACATATTCATAAAACCTATAATGTCTTTTTTTATATCATAGGAGGCAAACGAACAGGTGTGTCACCTGATGTTTTTTTTTTTTGGGTCACCTGATGTTATGTGATCACCACCGTCCATAGACTCCAGCAACACCAGAGGAACCACAAGTATGTTGCCAGCCTGAGTTACTTGAGACGGGGCAGGGGGAGGAGGGTCTCCAGTGCTAGCACTGTTACTTCACGTGGGTGTTTTTGTGGGTTGGGTGATACTACCCCGGGTGAGCCGACCCATTCATACTGAAACTAGTTATAGCTTCAGTATGGCTCTACCACCTACATGTCGAAAGAATTGTTGAAATTAAACTTCTGGGGAAAGAATTTCGTTACGCGTTACGCGTAAAATACATAACAATTTTTTGTGTAAGTATTATGGATAGTATACTTTTTTTTTCGAAATGAAAACGCTGTTGACCTGGAATGGTCTTCACAGCTTCATCGAACTATCGAGGCGAGCGCTAAAGGCACTCAGCCGATTTGGGATGTTTGGGCGACTAACTCAAGGGTGCACGGCACACCTCGGCTTGGGCTGTCGCCCGTTTTGTGCAAAAATCGCGACCTATCTGAGATACCCTAAGCTAAGCTATCTAGATTTACGTATATGAGTTATTGAAACATGCACGTGTACCAAGCATGCGTGCCTCAACAACTCCTATATGTATTTTGTGTCGGAAAAATTCCTCAAAACTATATAGGATAGGATAGGATAAGGAAAATAAGGGTAGAATTCTTTGTCGTTTATTTCTCTAAGAAAGAAAAACAGCGTGTAAGCGTGTAGGCGTGCACGTGTGCTATAGGTGATGTGTGTTATGTTGTAGCAGTGATGTAAGGGTTTGTGTCACTCTATCGCGTGAGCAGCGTACTCAAGGGCTCCACGCCTAGGACACGGACCTAGCCTTGAGCCGCTGCCGATGGGGGCCTAGTCTGGTCTAATAGTATACAATAATGAGTAAATGTATATTTAATAAATTAAAAGCGACGGGAAGAATAGGCAGCCGAGAGTCAATAATAACGATAGAGAATTCCACAAAATCGTAGTCTTCTGCTAGTATATAATTAAAAATACACTTGTATATTATAAGTACTGTTAATAGTGACAGTTATTAACAAAATCATCTGAATGTATTAAGTCCATTTACTTATCTACTTTTCATACATAACTCGAGTCGTCATGCAAATTACAATAACCTTTGATAGAGTGGATCGATTTTAATGAAACAAAGACTACGTTATTTTAGAGAATATGCTTTACGATTTTATAGGTATTGTATAGTAAAACCAGTACTTAGCAGTAATAAGTATTCATACAAACAGGGAGACAAACAGATAGACAGACAATATTTTATTATTTATTCCTATACACCTGCAACAATTTTTTTCACGAGAATCGAAAAAGTACAGACACTTTAAATTTAAATTCTTATTATATATTGATTTCTTAAAAATCAATAGTTTTTAATTACAGCCTTACATAGGTAAACATGTAGACGAGTATCCTATATTAATGGAGAATATAATTTAACTCGCACTCAATACGTACAGAATATTAGTGTTAAAGAGACAACCTGGTTTGTGACATTTTTGAGTGGCCGTCTTCATCAACGGAGGACCGGCAGAAGGAGGCGGCGTTTTGCCCAACTCCTCCTGCCACGTTAGCCGGACCTGAGAGGATGGACCGGGGGGCTCATCTCCTCATTGCACAGGTCCGGCGGACGAGGAGAGGCAGCTGGTGTGTACCCAGTCTACCTCTCTATAGGTAGGAGTCCGGCGGCCACCTTCCGCCGGGTGGACCGTTGGGGCGGCTCTACAAGGTTGATTAGCTGGAACGATCCCTTGTCGCCCTAACAACACGGTCTGTCGGTACACCGTGGGGTTTTAGTCCGTGCGAGTCGGACATAACCCACCCTTTCCCCCGGAAGGGTTGGTATATAAGGGATTTCTCCACGTAAAAAAAAGCTTGTGACATTTTAGCTTTATATTAAAATAGACATAATGTCGAACGATTTTAAGAATACGATCATACTAAGAAGACAAATGATTTATAGTGTTTGCTTGTGATGTTCTCGCCGATATCGAGATTTTTACGGTAAAATAGAGATGTGTTTTAGATAAAGAATTTATACGCGTTGGGCACATTTGTTAGGGGTCGTAGAAATAAAATAAATGTTGTTTATCGTAGATCAAATGTGCGTTTTGACTACGAAATAAGATTTCCGGGATTTCATCGGTTTCGATACTGCAGTTTAAGAAAGAATTCTTTATATTAATTAACAGAGTTCTTTGAGTTTGATATGTAAGTGTAATAAGTACCTGGGCGACCTAGCCTAGCTCGGTTCTTCCAAAAACATTTTTAAATTTAAATAAACGGTTAGGTTTACCTCACAAATTTAGCATTTTCTCACTTTAAATAAATTATAAAAGTTGTTCCTCTTATAGTTATAATTATAAAATTATTCATTTTATTTAAATAATTTTTTAGGTTTCCCTTACAAAATTATCGTTCTTTACAAACAAAAAAATATATATATACATATATACACTCGGATTCGAACTGGGGTTACACGGATTTTCGAAGCAACCAATTTCTATTTGAGCTATTTTTGTTTTGGCAGCGGTGATGCAATTTACTTTCATATTCTGGGTATATTTTTTCATTGCCTGAAATCTCTGTTAAAAAAGTTTTCTATGAATAATATCTAGCTAGATCCATTTATCGACCCCAAAACTACCTACGTACTAAGTTTCACGGAAATAGATGACGTCGTTTCCGAGATGCTGAATACACATATAAAAATATACAAGAATTACTCGTTTAAAGGTATTAAATAATAATAGATACATAAATACTATATTTATTATTGATTTTTATTACGTAAAAGGTAGAAACTTTATTAAGTATCTATTATACAATTCTTGTAGACTAGCTTTTGCACATGACTACGTTCGCGTGGAATAGTTAATGTAGTCTAACACTAACCCGCAACGAAAGTTCTCAGAAGAAAAAAAATGATTTTGAAACATTCTTCATTGTTGCTCCGCTCCTATTGTTCCTAGCGTAATGATATATAACTGATAGCCTTCTTTGATAAATGAGCTATTTAACACTAAAGATTTTTTTTAATCGGACAAATAGTTTCTCAGATTAATGCGTTTAACCTACTAAACAAACAAACCCTCCAACTGTATAATATTAGTATAGATTACTACTCTTCTGTCGTACTTATCATCATTCAAATTACGATTAACGAAGTATTTAATACGTATTTTTGTAATAATACGGCATATGTGATTGTGGTCAAATGTGGTCAAAAGTAATAATGAATTTTAAACAAATCATAGATCGCCTGATCGAATTATAAATACTGAGTGCACCTTCTAGTGAGAGTTATTAATGTAACCAAAAGTAATCCGTATCTTCTTTAGCAAGGAAATAAAGATATGAAAGGTAGCTTCACTGTAAATATCATACGAACAAATTGGAAGCATCCCAAACGGGGTAAATAAGATGAACTCTGAAAAAGAATTTACATTGATAAAATGTACGAGAAGAATGGTAACATTTTTGGATTTCATTCACCCCCTACTGTGACGCACGGTAATAACAACACTTGCAAGCCATTACTTAAAGATTGCATTGTTTTAATATAACCAACGTAAATGAAGGCGAAGTGAATTTAACAAATAGTCATATTTTTTTTTATATCATAGAGGAGGTAAACGAACATGCGGGTTACCTGTTGTTAAGTGATCACCGCCGCCCATACACACTTGTAACACCGTGGAGTCGCAGGTACATTGCCAGCCTGTATCGAGGGAGTGGAGGAAGAAGGGAAAAGGAGTGTGGGAAGGTGAGAATAGGTGGGCCTCCGGTGCTCTCACTGACCGAACGAAACTCAACAATGCAAGCACTGTTACTTCACGTGGGTTTTCTGTGGGTACGGACGAGCCGACACATTCATGCTGAAGCCATTAATAGCTTCAGCGTGACTCTACCACCTACTAAAAGCCTCGCCTCCTATGCAATGACTCCTACCTACGTCTATCTACGCGGTATTCAAATACACTAATCACTGAACCATCATCGCCCATCATGTATATAAGTTCTTCGACCTTCCCAAAGTCGAATCTCCACGTGTAAGAGCGAATTTATCAGAATTTGTATATCAAATTAAATTAAAATATATTCTATTCAATTTAGGCCCTCAGAAGGCACTTATGAACGTCAATGCTATCACCGGTTCAGAAAATAACCCAGTCATCGAGAAGAACCGACAAGAAACTCGATCTGGTTAATCTGTTCAGGTTACATATTTTTACAAAACATAAATAGTTACAAGGTTTTTAGTGGATACACAGAGAGGAGCGTCATTTCCAGACGTCACAATCGTTCACATATTGGCCCACCCTATAATAGCTTTTATATATGAAAACCCGCTTGACACGGTTCTTGAACTCATTATCCGTCAAATAGGTAACCTATTTTAGGATTTTTATAAAAAACCTAACACTATTACCTAAAAAACCGACTTTGGACTTGTTGGACTAGTCGGTGTTATTACAAAAAAGTTAACCACGTTTTGAACGCTTGCTATAAAAAAAACTCTCGGTGAATGTTCGCCGTCTTGTTCTTTTGTCTCGTTTTGGTTAGGTTAGGTTACCTATTTGACGGACTATTTGGCGGACGCGCGCTTTGGGACGTACACCGTTGACGCCGTCCGCCCGGTCCTACGGGAGTGGATTAATAGGGAGTGGGGCTCCCTGACGTTCAGGCTGGTGCAGGTACTGACCGGACACGGTTGTTTCGGGTGGTACCTCCACCGGATCGCTCGCAGGGAGCCGACCGCCGTATGCCACGAGTGCGGCATTGACCCGGACACCGCGCAGCACACACTGTCTGAGTGTGCTGCGTGGGAGGAGCAGCGCCGTATTCTGGCTGCGGCGGTCGGAGGGAATCTCTCGCTGCCGAGCGTGGTCGCGATCATGCTCGGTAGCGAGGATGTCTGGAACGCAGTTGCCTCCTTCTGCGAGGAAGTCGTCTCGTAGAAGGAGGCGGCGGAGAGGGCCCGCGAGAACGATCCGCTTAGCGGCCCTCTCCGCCAACGGAGGACAGGCAGGAGGAGGTGGCAGTTTGATCGCCTCCTCCCGCCACCTTAGCCGGACCTAGGGATAGGTGGGTCGGGGGGCCCACCTTCCCATTGCATAGGTCCGGCAGTCGAGAAGGAGACGGCCGGTGTGTACCCGGCTGTCTCCTTACAAGACGAGGCCCGGTGGCGGCACTTCTGCTGCTGGGCCACACCACTGGGGCGGCACGATGAAGTCTATAGAGAACTCGTGCCGCCCCAACCATAGTGGAGGACGTACACTGTGGGGTTTTAGCCCGTGCGAGTCGGACATACCCCACTCTCTCCCCCCGGGAGGGTGGGTATCCATAAGGGATTTCCCCACGTAAAAAAAAAAAGGTTAATCTTGCGAAAAAAAGGATAACGCGATCTTGCTTCGGGCGAGCGCGGTGCATGTCGTACGAAACCTTTTTTAAACCATTTTTTTTTTTTCGAAATGTCTACGCTATTGACCCAGCAAGGTCTTAACAGCTTCACCGTACTACAACCTTTTTTAAACCAAGTATTTAACTTTTTTGTAATAACACCGAGTGAGTCTGAAGCATAGAATGACCAACTTGTTGCAGTTTCTAGTATTTAAATTATTTTGGTTTTTTACTTGATCCAGCATACCTAAGTTTTTGTGGACATTCATTAAATTATCAAGAATATATCTGAAGATTATATTTTTAGCCGCGCTCGGTACTACTAATGACCTACTATAGACTATATCCGTGGTATTACTAATGACCTGAGACACCATTGGTCGATGTTATGTTTTAATGTTGGGTAGTTATACTGCGAACGGCACATTTAAGGGGCGGCGCTTGTCGTGTTGCCTTACTCTTTCGGTTGTCGTCGTAGTGTGCGGTAGCTCTGTCCGAACTCGTGTCGGTTATCTAAAAAGTGATTCATTGTTAGAATTGATTCTTAAGTTTATCTAAATCGGCCAATTCTGTTTTTAATAATCAATAAATGTTCGAAATCCCTAACAATATAGATTTAATGATTTCAATTTGTAACAGTATCGGATGACGGCGAAAGAAAATATCGTGACCTTGTCGATAGAACTGCTCCTACTAAATTACGTAAACCAAAAAAACTTCGCGATACCAATCAATCGATTCAATAGGTCGAACGAACCGGATCGTTCTTCAAATGACTCAGTACCGAACGAATGTTTCAGATTGACTGAAGGACACATAGAACATAAAGAAAAGGCTAAAGAATAAACGTAGCCAAACAAAACATAATATAAACCAATAATATATTGAAAGTACTGTATTAATAAATGTCGGCTCTGTGCAATGAATAATCGACTACTCTATGAGTTGACACTATTCGTCAGTCATACGCAAACATCATAAATCTCTAGTCTTTGTGTTGAGAGTTATTTTTCATTCTCACGGCGAGGCCATTATTCTCGACGATGTGTTGATTTATTCCCCTTTTATCCTTTGTAGTGTACGGGATTATTAGCTTGATTGTTACCTTTTATTGGATACTAGGTATTGTCTTCGACTTTGTCTGAATATGCTCCCAAGAGAGAGGTATCGGAAAATTAAAATCGAAAATGCTTTGTTCATATTGAGGCGCTTATGATCGTCAACACTACGATCGGTTTGGAAAATAATCCAGCTATCGAGAAGAACTGGTAAGAAACTTGGTATAATTTATTTGGAAGATACACTTTAACACTCACAGTTAGCGAATTATTTTTGTTGACTGTATAATTATTAGGTTAAGCTTTGTACGAAGCGAAATCTTGGAAAATAATTGCGAAAATGTGGGTCATAAATCGAAACTCAAGACAAATCAATTTACCTTAAAAATATTAATAGTTGTTCATTTATTTTTTTATTTTATTTTATTACAAGGTTGTTTTTTTTTTTCTCGAACTGACTATGCTATTGGCCTTAATTCTTTGGCCTTTACAGCTTCACCGAACTACTAAGGCGAGCGCTTAAGGCACTCAGCCGATTTTATTTTTGGTGACTAGCTCAAGTGTGCTCGGCACACCTTGGCTTGGCCGTTACCTCGAAAAATCCCGATCTGTCCTAGCTAAACTATGCTAAGCTATACATATATCCATTTTTGGATCATGCAATTAAAATTGTAACATGTAAATCGAAAAGAGCTTACAAGGTTGTATTGTAAAGGGATCATTTGCTTTAATTTTCTTCGTTAGTATAGTCAGCTAGTTTCATTAAACAACTTTACAATTCGTATAAAAATGTATAGAATGAAAAATAATTGTTACATTACTTTACTTATTTATTGTTTTCTTTAATTTTTTTAAAAGTATAATTTTACTTAACATAATTTGTTATTATTCAAGTTTCTTAAATTTTCTATTGACCATTGCATCATAAGGTTTAAATTCGTTTGTATGGAGCTTTAAACGCTTACGGTTATCATGTGTCCGGGGGTTATATTGTAACATGAGGTCTATCAAACATAACGTGAAGACATTCTTGTACAGAGAGAGCAGCACGACATTATTAAGTCGGTGACGACTGGCAAAATATTCTATATTTATTGGCAGCCGTCTTTTTTTTTTCTCGAACTGACTGCGCTATTGACCTAGCAAGGTCTTAACAGCTTCACCGGACTACCGGCAGCCATCTTGTTTTATGATTGCTCTGTACTTATCCCGAGATATGATGCCGAAATTTTGCTGAGTATAAATATAATATAAAATATTAATAATAAAAAATATTTAATTAAACCGGACTAAAATCTCTGAATAAAGGTTACAAAGTATAATTTGAAAGAGAAACCTATTAAAAAACATAAAACGATGTATCAAATTAATTGGTTTAGGAAAATAATAATCTACTACACAAATCCAATTACAACTTTATAAGGCTTCATTTGTTCATTAGAGAAATAAATAAAAAAAAAATGGAAGATGAAAAGAATTTTTTAAATAGAACATGAGTTCTGATAATTAAGACGGAATGAATCTTCGCTCGGGGGGATAATTATATTTTTCTTTATAATTAATTTCCTTTGTGTTACAAGAATTGGAGGTTGCTGTAGATAATCGTATTTTACTGTATAAGTAATAGGATATTGATAGTTAAGTTTCAATAATTATGTGTTCTGTTCCAAATGCGTGAACCCTGAAATTAGTGGGCGAAATATTTGGTTGAAGGAATATCATTTTGATCACTGTATATCACCATTAATATTTCTGAATTTTATATTAAACTAGCGGGCGCGGCGGACGGTGTCCCGCCTCGATAATAAAAAAAAATCAGCCGCAGCGCCGCCTATCGGGTCCAATTGTGAATCTAGACAATCCTCAGATCCACTGGAACACGCACACAATTTCATCAAAATTGGTCCAGCCGTACAGGACGAGTTCAGTGACATACACACGTACATATAATATTAACTTAAACATATATTAACTTAAATAAAATAAATGAACAGAAATTAGCAGTGATGCGGCGTATGGAGATAGTTGAAATGCAGAAATCATGTCCAACTTCTTATATTTTCCTGATATATGCTAATGTCTTTAACAAAATTTTAGCTACATAAAAGAATCAGTTTAAAGTTTTTCAGTCATTTTTAAACAGCCTTTAACATAAATAACTAAGCAGGTTGGAAAGTTTAAGTGAGATTGGACTCTTTTGAAAAATTCGGTTATCTGTTCTTGTACAGTTGGACTATGTTTTATTAGCTTTTGGTACTAAAAACTTTAAAATTATTCTCTTGCCTGTAATTTTTTTTCGAACTACGGAAAAGCTTTTTTACGATTATAATTGGAATGTATTTATATTGTAGACAGAGTAGTAATATAGATTATCATTTGTTTTCTATTGTGATTTATGTAGGTACTTTTAGGTGGTAGAGCCACGTTGAAGCTATTACAGGTTTCAGCATTGGCTCATCCGGGATAGTACTACCCTCTCAAAGAAAAGAAACGTGATGTTTTTTTTATGTCATATAGGAGGAAAACGAACATGCGGGTCACCTGTTGTTAAGCGATCACCGTCGTCCATAGACACTAGCAATCCCAGAGGAGTCGTAAGTGCGTTGCCAGCCTTTATTTGGGGGAATGGAGAGAAAGGGGGGAGGAGAAGGAAGAGGAGAGGGGAGGGGAGGGAAGGGGAGATGGGTCTCCGGCGCTCTCACTGACCGAACGAAACGCAACAATGTAAGCACTGTTACTTCACGCACAGCCGACCCATTCAGGCTGAAACCAATAATAGCTTCAGCGTGGCTCTACCACTACTAAAACAACAGTGCTTGCATCGTTGCCGCCTGCCTTCCCATCGCCCCTCCCTCCTCCCGTCGCAATACCCTTTCCTCCAAATACAGGTTGGTAGCTTGCGACTCCCCTGATGTTGCAAGTGTCTATGAACTACGGTGATCGCTTAACATTTTTTAGTGTGATACATATAAAAAAAAGACATAAAAAGCTAACAAAATTAAATAACACTTGCTGGTAAATAATATTCTATACGTATAATAAGAATGTAAATTGAACGTGTCTGTACTTTTCGATTTTCGAGAAAAAAATTATTGCAGTGTCTAGGAATAAGTAATAGAATACATTTCAATAATTTTTAGAAATGTCTGTATGTCTGTTGGTATGATCACGCATCACTGCTAAGGTACTGAATTCACAGTTCGCCTAGAAAAGCGTAAAGCATATCCTCGGGAGTAACTTAGTGTTTATTTCATGAAAATCGCTCCACTCTATCAAAAGTTATTGTAGTTTTAATGACGACGCGGCGTAAGTACAAGAGAAAAGTAGACAAGTAAATGGACTTGAATACTTTCAGATGAACCCGATTAGGCCTTCCACGGCAGCGGCTCAAGCCTAGGTTCGATCCCTCGGTAGGCAGCCCTTGAGTGCGTTGCTTGCGAGGTACGGTGACACAAAATATACATCACCGCTACAAGGCTACACGATCACCCCCACACACGTGCACGCCTACACGCTTACACATGAAAGTCGAAGGGTTTACTTTTGTCCCTTATCGAACTGAAACTCTTTCAATTTTCCGATAATAAATATATGGAGGACTTGTTGAGGCGTGTATGCTTGGTACACATATACGTTTCAACAACTTAATACATATATGAATAGTTAGCTAGGTTAGCTAAGATAGGTCGCGATTTTGCATGCAACAGGCAACAGCCAAGCCGAAGTGTGCCGTGCACCCTTGAGCTGGTTGCCAAAATAAAATCGGTTGAGTGACTTAAGCGCTCGCCTTAGTAGTCCGGTGAAGCTGTTAAGACCTCGCTGGGTCAATAGAGTAGTCATTTCGAAAAAAAAAAAAAAACTTTCAGATGACTTTATTAATCACTGTTTTTTGCATAAGTTTCCACACAGATGAAGTCGCGGGCACAACTAGTTGAAAATAAAAAGAAAGGAAGAGACTGTTACAGATGACGAATCAATAATTTAAAAAGACGAGTTTTCGGCCAGATTTTGGTGTGTCATTTAATGGATTTTATATTTTATTCATAATCTTTTGTAATTTGACTCTATATTTTGTAAAATTGGTAGTGTGGTGGTGCACGATTGAAGTGAATGGCAAATAATACCACGGAGCATGAATTCTGAGATGCCACAAAAACTCCCTGGAAGGTTCTAACAAAGGAGCCACCATCTTGTTGGAACACTGAAATGATCACACGACACTTGTAATATTATTGAATACTGGACAGTGGCTGTAATAATCTGGAAGATTAATTGCCAAAAATAAGGTCAAAACAAAAATTTAAAAAAACACAGGGCTTCTATACTATTAAGTTTTAACACCAAATCACATGACACGTAGATACAGCAAGTTAAAAATGTAGTGTCTATTTCTTTGATGTTATGTTTAATATACATAAATGTAGCATATTTAGTAATTGTCAAGAATGGAACGCAATAAATGCTTTATTGCAAATTATAAGCCATGCGAAATACTCATAAAACCTGTGTGTTTCATACAAAATGACATTCGTACACGTCTGTGGCGAAATATATGGAAGTTTCAAAGGGAATCTTCTCTTCAAATCAAAATATCAAAGAGTTCCCACTCAAGTATTTATGACAAAGGGGACACGTGACACATTCCCACAATATATCATTTTGTCATTTTTTTAAGTACAACCTTATCAAGATTGCCGTGGCAGGTACAGTCAAGCAAAGAGTGCTCTGAATATCCATTTGTAATATTCTTGACAATTTTTTTTTTATATCAAATGGCGAATGAACATGTGGGTCATCTGATGTTAAGTGATCACCACCGTCCATAGACACCTGCAACACCAGGGGAGTCGTGAGTGTGTTGCCAGCCTGTGTTGGGGGAGCGGAAAGGGGAAGAGGAAGGGAATAGGAGAGGGGGAAGTCAGGAGAGGTGGGCCTCCGGAGCTCTCTCTGACCGAACTAAATGTAACAATGCAAGCACTGTTACTTCACGTCGGTTTTCTGTGAGAGGGTGGTACTCTATCCTTGGTAAGCCAACCCATTCACGCTGAAGCCAGTAAAGCCTCAGGATGGCTCTACCACCTACAAATTATTAATCATTTCGATTCAATCTCGATTTTTTTTATATGATATTTAATATTATGACATAATAATTATCATAATATCCTAACATAATTTAAATAATTTCCTGTGGCTTATAATATGACCTTAGGACCTTTAAATAAAATTAATTAATATCAATTTTGTCCGCGACTGTACCAATTTCAATCTTTATAAAACACCAACAGCGACACTCCCAATAAATCACTTCTCATTTTCAACATGGAGGAGACTCTTAATACCTTCCATCGAGTGCTGTCTTTCGCTGGAATATCCATTTTCGCTAAAACCAATTGGAAAGCGCAACGATGGCTCGCACTTCAAATTTTCAATTTCACTATCGGGCTGTTCTGTTTCATTTTTACCACTGGATTTGTCCTTTCGAGTTACAATGAACTACTTCTATTTATTCAAGGGGCTTGTATTTGGACTACTGGAATAATTATGACCATTTCTCTTGGAGTATGTCTCATTTTTAGAAACGATTTTCGTACTTTTCTGACAGAAATGGCGTTTGTTGATGCTATGATTGAAATGCCTTTAATTGAGTATGTTTTGAGATTGGAGAATGGTGACAAATTAATGGAATTGAAGAATCTTGTGTTGGATTCGCAGAAGAAGTTGCTGAAATATATGAGATGTTTATTAAAGATATATGTGGCTAGTGTTTGGTTATGCGCTACTCTTTACCTATGCACTCCAATTTATAGAATGATTCAAAGCGAAGATATGTCATTGAGGGTTTTAGGTGACTGTTCTTTAATTGTTGTAGTTGATAATGTGATTCGTTGCCTCCTACGTTCATCCTTAAGCCGGACCAAAGAGAGATGGGTCGGGCCCGTTTCTCCATTGCACTGGTTCGGCCATCTGGCAGGAAGTTTATGTATGCCAAGCGGTCTCTCTTCAGCGGGAGACCCAGAGTCACTCAGGACGGGCCGTCAGGGCGACATGCGGAGTGCTTCATCATCCATTATCCCCCATCATGGCGGTAATGTGCTCTCGTGGGGTTTTAGTTCGCGTGAGTCGGATATAACTAACTCTCTTCCCCGAGAGGGCGGTGAATCCATGATAAATTATCCATGCAAAAAAAGGTTAATCAGCTAATTATTCTGTCACTCGTTAATTTGGGTTATTAATTTCAGTTTCTTTCTGATAATGACAACTTCATTTTTGTAAATTTGTTATTGTATTTTATTTATTAGTAGGTATTTTTTTAGCTTTAATTACCATTTTATACGCACTAAGTCATCTTCCTATAACTCTTGGGCTAATTCTAAGTATCTTTTTTTAATTGTATTACTACTGCTTAGTGCATATACAACATAAACATAAATATAAGTAAAAGTATACCTGGTATGGACATCATCGCACATATCCAGTTTAGGGTATTCTACTTAGGTGGACTGTAATGATAAATTAGTTATAGTCTCTGGGGAATGGTACATCCACACAAGCCAAGGAATCTATCCTAGACAGTGGATTGTATTTTTAAATTGGCTGAAAGTAGATATCCCACAGTATGAATGCTAAATGTATTCCTCTATAATCGTGATAAAGGTTAATTTGCTTTATATTCTTCACCGCTACCACAATGTTCACCAACTTACATTATTAAACGTCACAAGTAATCCATGACAAGTTTCAAGGGAATACCGATTACCGTACCGCGTCGATATCCACAAAATGTAAAAAGCTAGTGAAAGTGACTGATCATCTCTGATGTTAGCTTATATATAATGTTACGAAACTAATTATGACTACATTCCAACTAATTTATGCGAACATTTGTTTGCATTAAATATGGTTAAACAAAATTGGAACAGCTGATGCTAGGCAATTAACAGTTTTTATGTGGTCGTACAATAATTGAACAAAAGAAAATCAAATAACATGGTAAATTGTGCCTATAAAATAATTTATGATCAAATTTTACATATGTAGGTTCTTATTATTCTAAAAACATATATTTTGCCATATATAGCATATATTTGAAATAAAATTCTTTTCAGCCTTCGATATGTGGTTTCCTTGGAGTATGACAAATTTTAAAGTGTACATTGCTTCGTTTACTTTTCACGCATATGCTGGGTATTTATGTTGCATTGGTAAGCATTTTTAAGTACTAAATACCTCTATGATATTAGAGCATTTTCTAAGCTTTCTTGGATAGGTCTAAGCCTTTCTCAAGTTCCTCGTGGTTCCTTGGATAGGTTCTAAGCTTTCCTCAAGTTAAAATCTATTGCCAAGCACCTATAGGTGTGTTCTACCATCTACAATTGGAAGCCAGTATCGTCCTATAGACGTAGGGCGTTTATCATCTTCCAGCACATTAACATTAGATGAGATTGTGGTCAAACGTTAAAATCTATAAGAATACGCTTTCAAACATTAAAATAATGAATTACGATCGAATTTTTAACTCTGCCCACCCAATACATTGTTTAGAATTTGAGTTACGTCCGCAAAAAATTTAATCTGGATTTAGTATAAGACCGACATAATGTAGATACTAGGAACGATATCAAACCTGTCACTTCAAGTTTCAGTCTCGCTAAGACCAGTAGAAGTTTTTTAATTAACACTGTTAGACTTTATAACAAAGTCCCAAAACACATTACCGATTTGTCACATAGCAAGTTTAAGTGTTATGTCAAGCGGGTCTTAATACATAAATGCCATTTATAGGGTGGATCATTGTGAACGATGGTGACCTCTGGAAGTAACGCTTCTCTCTGTGCATCCACCAAAAACGAATGCAACTTTATATCTATAATGTTGTAATAATTAAAAAGTATGTACGTATTATAAAAAGATAAAGCAGATCAAGTTTTTTGCCGGTTCTTCTCGATGACCTGTTTTTGGAACCGGTGGTTTGTAGAGCGTAGTCAGATCGAAAAAAGAACCGATGGTAGTTTTGAGGTTCATAATTGCCTTCTCAGGGCCTAAATTGAATAAAGAGTATTAGGATCTCATTTGAATTTCAACCATTAAATGATCACAAGTATAAATTAATAGTTATATTAGCTACCGAAGATAATTTAAACAGCCAGTTTGATTCCAGCATATCCTGGTCTTCAGTGCACTATAATCCTACTTATTGGTCAAGTAATAAGACAACTCAAGATTATAACATATATTTTGCTTAATTTAAACGATCTCGTCCTGGAATTGGTGGCAATAGATATCGAGAAACGACAACTGTACTGTACTTCGATACTGTCCCAATGTGTTTATCATTACGTGAAGATAAAGAGGTATATCTTTTTGAAATTTTGTCCCATTAAGGTATGTTATGAATATTTAGTATACATACAAAAGTATTATACGTAAGTATAGTATAGTAATTATATGGTATACATATAGTCCACTCGTGTAAACTTCTACTGTTGAAGCATCTTCTCCACACCTGGCTATCTGAGAGTTTCGGTACTCCCGCTGCCCGGGGTCACAAAGTGTCAACTACACTTAACTAAACATTTGAAATAATTACAATCAAATTTGTGATAGAGGTAACCTATCACCTGAAAAGGCAAACCCTAATATGGCTAAACAAAGATAATTAAACGTAGGCGCTTGAAAAGCGGTAATAATTTACAACTGTCAAGCACACACTGTTTTGCTAAGCATTGCAACTTAGACTTTAAAAATACGTATTACATAAAATGAGCTTCAGGACTATTTTCTATTTGACATTATATATAGTACTCATCTGCAAAAAATTGCAATAACTATAAGCTGCAAAATATTGCAATGGCAATAGTGCGCAAAACGCTACAATAGCTTTAAACTGCAAAATATTGCAATAGTAATAGTGCGCAGAAAGTTGTAATAGCAATAAACTGTAAAATATTGCAATATTAATAGTGCGCAAAACGCTATAATAGCAATAAACTGCAAAATATTGCAATAGTAATAGTGCGCAGAAAGTTGTAATAGCAACAAACTGCAAAATATTGCAATATTAATAGTGCGCAAAACGCTACAATAGCAATAAACTGCAAAATATTGCAATAGTAATAGTGCGCAGAAAGCTGTAATAGCAATAAACAGTAAAATATTGCAATATTAATAGTGCGCAAAACGCTATAATAGCAATAAACTGCAAAATATTGCAATAGTAATAGTGCGCAGAAAGTTGTAATAGCAATAAACTGCAAAATATTGCAATATTAATAGTGCGCAAAACGCTACAATAGCAATAAACTGCAAAATATTGCAATAGTAATAGTGCGCAGAAAGCTGTAATAGCAATAAACAGTAAACTATTGCAATCTTAATAGTGCGCAAAACGCTACAATAGCAATAAACTGCAAATAATGCAAGAGCAATACAGTGCAGAATACTACAATAGTGCAATAAATTGTAAAATGTTGCAATAGTAATAGGTTCTTAAATGTTCTAATAGCAATAAGTAGCTAAATTTTCTAATAGTTGCAGGTGGCATAATATTGAAATGACCGTATTAGACAACAGTATTTAAAATAAGGTGGACAGCATATCTGTTTGCTATATCATAGTTTGAAAAATGTGTCCGTATCCTTTTCAATTACGTTTAAGCTTGTCTATAAGTTATCAGGTACACTGGTAAATATTTGATTATATGAGCTAAATAATACTATCATATATCTAATCATAAGTAATAATTAAGAATTTGACGAATAATATTTTCATTTTAGATTCAGCAACCGACTGAATGTTATATGTCGGCCATTTTATTTGGCGCTAATTTTAACAGCTATAATGCTTGTATGCATGTGCTCTGTAAAAATTGCAGTATCGGTAAGTTATCTATAACTTCATTTATAAAGAATTGTAAAAGTGTAACATGTTTAACTATTATAAGTGATTATTGTTGTTTTTCCAGCGTTTACGTTTAATTATTTTTGTTTAGCTATGTTAGGGGTTGCACATGCCTCTTCAGGTAATAGGTTACCTCTTAGTCAAATTTCGTTGTAATTATTTCATATAATACAATTTATATTTATATTGATATAATTGTATAGTGTCGAGTTGGTTATATACAGGAGTTTTTAAATACATTAATTTCTATATTATGTAAAAATATGTCCCTTTTTTATTGAAATGTTGATTAAAAAAATTGTTCCAAAAAAAAAAATTGGAAAAAAAAAAATTGTTGAAGGTTAAAATAAGTAATAAAATATATTACAATCATTTTCATTTTTAGGAATGTCTGTCTGTCCGTTTAAATATGCATCAAAAGAAATCATAAAGCATATCCTTAAGTATCATTTACTCTTACTTTCATTAAAGTCGGTTGACTCTATAAAAAGTTAATGTCGACACTACTTTACGAGAGAAAAGTATATAAGTAAATGGCCTTAATACATTCAGATGGTTTTAATTAGTTGTTTTTTTTTTTTTTAATTAGCGTCCACGCCGACGAAGTCCCGGGCACGGTTGTATATAAAAAAAATTATTAGGTCTACCGCTGTATGTGTATCTCTCATAAACTACTGGATACATATCGATCAAATCTTTTGCCTTACTTATTTAGTCCTTATATAAACGGTTATCATGATAGCTTCATCTATACTAATATTATAAAGAGGTTAAGTTTGTGAGTTTGTGACGTTGTAGGGGGTAATCTCAGGAACTACTGGTCCGATTTGAAAAACTCTTTCAATGTTATATAGCTCATTTATTGAGGATGGTTATAGGCTATATATAGTCACGCTAAGCCCAATAGGAGCGGAGTACCAATTAAGAATTTTAGAAAAATCGTTTTTTTTTCTCTTGAGAGCTTCCGCTGCGTGTTAGCTTTAGCCCATAGTAACTATTCCACGCGAACTAAGTCGCGGACAGAGGCTAGTTTAAATTAAAATAAAGTTATTAAAGTTGTACGAAACTAGGATTTTAAGAGATATAAGTTTTCCAGTCGTGGAAAAGTGGGTGTACATAAAAATATTATTATAGTAATAAACGACCCAGGCGAAGTCATTAGTAATAGACATGTCTAGGAAATTTAACAAATAATAAAAATAGGATGGGTTAACAAGGTATCTTTGTCAAACATACTATTTCAAATCCATCAACGCAGTGCAGGAATCTTAATTTAAAATTAAAATATAACCTCTTTATTTTAAAGGTTTCTTTTTTACAGAACATACTTACTCTGGATACAATGAAATACTACGTACACGAGTTCTGTTTCGTTCTGGTGGTCCTTGCGTTTTGTTTGCTCGGGCAACAAGTACAAAATGAGGTTTAAAATCTTTATATTAATATTCTAAATACACAGTCACTGAATAGGGCATTTGTATAGAGACCAGAGGTTTCCATAATTCTCTCCTCACTTAATATTTACCTGGTTCCGATGGGGCCCTACCACTACGTTTCTACTATATTCCTAAAACTAGATAAAAAATGAGAAGATTAGATCTAACTATGGAATGCGTTACAGCTGAATTCCAACCACGAATTAATTCGTTACATTTTACATTACATAAAGTTACGTTACGTTACATACAGTTAGTTACATTTGAATATGGAGTATTCAAGTATCTCTTAAAATATTATCTGCTAACATTGATATGATATCAAGCCAAAATCTTAGGTCTTCGCTATGAAAAATCAAAATCGACTCGTTGGCTCAGCGTGATGATATATAGCCTATAACCATCCTCAATAAATGAGCTATACAACAATGAAAGAATTCAAATAAAAATAATCATCAAAATCTGTTAAGCCCGTCCAAGGTTATGAGGTAACAAACATAAAAAAGGTCGGTTAATACTTATAGATTCCAAGAACGCGTAGAATTAAACGTCACTTTGTACATAAGTACATCACTTAAATACCATAATCACGTGTAAAAGAACACACAAAATTAAATGTCAATTTGTATATTAAGCACGTCATTTATTCATTATGACCACTTCTAAATCAATACACACAATACAATACACAGATGGCAGCCGCCGGAGAAGGGTCAGGGCCCCCGAGGAAGAGGCCCGGCTGTATGGCGAATACAGGCAGAAAAAGAAAACTCTGCAGGCCGCCATCAGCCGGGCCAAGGGGGCCGCATGGGAGGAGCTCCTCCACACGCTGGAGAGCGACCCGTGGGGGCGCCCGTACCGGATTGTCCGGAAACAACTCCGGAGCCGGGCGCCTCCGACGACGGAAACTCTCCAACCAGAGGTGGCCGAGAGGGTCGTGGGAGAGCTGTTCCCCGACCCTCCGGAGCGCCCTCCTCCTCCTATGCCGCCGTTCTCGCGCTTTGCGCCTGTGGCGGAGGCGCTCGACCGTCCTCCCCCGGTGTCGGAGGAAGAAATTGGTAGGGCGGTCGAGTGCCTCCGCGGCAGGCGGACGGCGCCTGGGCCGGACGGGGTCCCGGGCCGGGTGTTGGCCCTCTGCGTGGGGCACTTTGGGGAGCGGCTTCGGGGGCTGTTCGACCGCTGTCTGGCGGAAGGACAGTTCCCGAAGCTCTGGAAGACGGGGCGGCTCGTCCTTATCCCTAAGGCGGGTCGCTCTCCGGACAGCGCGTCGGCATACCGGCCCATCGTCTTGCTGAACGACACCGGGAAGGTGCTCGAGAGGGTGATCGCGTCCCGGGTCGTCCGGCACCTGGAAGACGTAGGGCCGAACTTGTCCAACGCGCAGTTCGGCTTCCGGTCGGGGCGTTCAACACTGGACGCCCTGAGCCTCCTGAAGGAGCTCTCTGCACAGGCGACCTCCCGGGGTCAGAGGCTGTTGGCGGTGTCATTAGACATCGCCAACGCCTTCAACAGCCTGGCACCTGGAAGACGTAGGGGCCGAAGCTTCCGGTCGGGGCGTTCAACACTGGACGCCCTGAGCCTCCTGAAGGAGCTCTCTGCGCAGGCGACGTCCCGGGGTCAGAGGCTGTTGGCGGTGTCATTAGACATCGCCAACGCCTTCAACAGCCTGCCGCACGGAGTAATACGGGAGGCGCTCCGATTTTTCGGGGTGCACCCGTACCTGCGGCGGCTGTTGGAGGCGTACCTCGAGGGTAGGGAGGTCGTCTACGCAGACAGCAGAGGGCGGACGGTTCGACGTGGGACTCCCTCTGGAGTCCCACAAGGCTCAGTCTTAGGGCCCTTATTGTGGATCCTGGGCTACGACTGGGTGCTCCGCGGCGCGCTCCCTTCAGGAGCACGTCTAATATGCTACGCGGACGACACCCTAGTCGTAGCCCGGGGAGAGAATGGACGGAGCTGGTACAGGCTGCCCACGCTGGCTACGACCTTCGTGGTCGGGCGCATCCGCCGACTGGGACCGCGTATAGTAGGGGCGGCGGCGGCGCTCGGCCGCCTTCTCCCGAACGTGGGTGGGCCGGGCGCTGCCTGCCGCAGTCTTTATAGTGGGGTGGTGAGGGCCATGGCCGCCTACGGGGCGCCGGTGTGGGCGGACTTTCTCCGCGCCACAAACGTTCGCGTCCTGCGCAAAGCGTAGCGCACAGTGGCGTTGAGGGAGATCCGCGGATATCGCACGGTGTCCTCGGCGGCGGCCATGGTTCTCGCGGGCTCTCTACCCTGGGAGCTGGAGGCGGAAACTCTTGCCGCCGTGTGCAATTACGCGGCGGCAGGAAAATCCCGAGGTAGACCTCTGGCGCCCAGGGAGATCGCTGCGCTGCGGGCAATAGCCCGCAGCCAGCAAATAGAGAGGTGGGGCCGACACCTGGCGGACGAGCGTTACGGAAGATTTACCATAGACGCCGTCCGCCCGGTCCTGTCGGCCTGGGTGAATAGGGGCTGGGGCTCCCTGACGTACCGTCTGGTGCAGGTGCTGACCGGGCACGGATGCTTCGGTTGGTACTTGCACCGGATAGCGCGCAAGGAGCCCACCGCCATATGCCACGAGTGCGGCGCTGAGACGGACACTGCGCAGCACACTCTCTCGGAGAGTGCCGCGTGGGGCGATCAGCGCCGCGCCCTGGTTGCGGCGGTGGGGGACGATCTCTCGCTGCCGGGCGTAGTTTCGGCCATGCTCGGCAGCGAGGACGTCTGGGCTGCTGTAGCCCCCTTCTGCGAGACCGTCATCTCACAGAAGGAGGCGGCGGAGAGGGCCCGTGAGGTCGATCCCAGAAGTGGTCCTCTCCGCCAAAGAAGGGCAGCGGGAGGGGCGAGGCGTAATGTCCGACCCTCCCAAAACCGTCGCCAAACATGAGGGGATGGGGCGGGGGCCCCCCCATCTCCTCGTTGCACTGGTGAGGAGTGACGAGGGGAGGCTGCTGGTCGTGTACCCAGTAGCCTCTCTATAGTAGGGCGACGCCTGGCGTTCATTCGCCAGGCTGCCGCAGGGGCAGTTTTCAGGTCAGTGAGCATGCTCGATCCCTGGCTGCCCCTACCATGCGGCGGACGGTCACTTAGTCCGTTTGAATCGGACATCACCTACCCTCTCCCCCGGGAGGGTAGCGTATCCGTTAGGGATTTCCCAAAGACGATACTTGTCCGTCCTCGCTACCAGTATTCACAACCAGGTAACATCCACGACAGATTAGCGACAGCCGGCAGGCAGAAGGAGCACGACAGAGTAGTGACAGCTGGCAGGCAGAAGGAGTCCCTCGACATTCAAAATGTCGAGCTTGATGAAGAGTCCCGGGAGACCACCTTTTCGGGCAGGTCGTAGTCAATGGAGACTGGAAATTGAATGAGCTACATGTAAAAAGTATATTAACTTAGTCAAGCTGCAATCTAAATTGAACTTCCCTTTGCTGGTGATGACATCACCGTTGGATTCCTTGTGTGGGTGTACATAGGACTTCACGTAGACCGTCGTTACTTCTGCACCACATAGAACGGACGCGTTGGTCGGCCATAGTCGCTTAGTCACGGCCTCAGTCTTAATTTTTCCAAGGCTTCTCTTCATTCTCATCAGATTCGTGGGCGCTGTCAACAGGTTCTGGCGTAATGGTGGAGGACTCGTCCCAGTCACAAGGCCGGGAACGAGTAGACTCAGATGCGTAATAGCTTTTCATCGTAGTTGGATTTTATTATCCCACTTCTGATTGTAAGAACGCGTAGAATTAAACGTCACTTTGTACATAAGTACATCACTTAAATACCATAATCACGTGTAAGAACACACAAAATTAAATGTCACTTTGTATATTAAGCACGTCATTTATTCATTATGACCACTTCTAAATCAATACACAGATGGCAAAGGCTACCGCGCGTAAATATAGTGCAAGACTGCCTCGAGTCGACGCACGCACGGCCTTTTATGGCTGGCTGCCCCTACCCCACCGTAAGGCGTAGCTAAGGCTTGGCTAGATGGCGCTACTGGCGGGTGAGGTAGTTGCATGGCTTGGCTTGGCTATGGCGAACACTTCCGGCGGCAGCACTAGGCATTTGACTACTACTGTACTATTATTTCCGGCGGCAGTACCGTGGCGCGATAGATGTGCTTCCGGTTGTTACAAGACTTTAAAAGAACAGACTCATTAGATTTACATTTTTATTACATGTATAGATTTCTATAGATTCTTTGTTTTTAAGTCTTTTTCATTAACCAAAATTAATTTTCATTATACTTTTATCTCTTGCGTCTCACAATGAAATTATCTTTCAGTGTGAAGCTATGGAATTAGCTGTTACGGAAAAATGGTACATTTTCGACAAAAACCATAAGACCAATGTGCGTATTTTCAAAATGGCGCTAAGTCATAGAATGCCTATTTACATATTCGGTTCTATACCTTTGTCGTTGCCGACGTTCACTTGGGTAAGTTTATCGTCTGCTATGTATTTATTTTACGTAGGACGTACTAAAAATTCCAGAAAATATAATTTTGTCTTCTCAGTATGATAAAAAATTGAGCAATCACGGGACGCCTGGCAGATGTGAAACGTCGAAACTGTTTTGTATAAGTTATATGCATAAAATAACAAATTACGACAGAAATCAGCTATGGCATTAGGAAAAAATAAAGCATTACAAATTTGTTCCATAAAATGATTACTGTTTATTTATTTTATTAAATAAATATTCATTTTTAAAACAGACAAAAATTCAACTAGGCACAGGCGCTGTGTGTTTAGCGGCGTTTACCACAGGGCGCTAGGATATCGGCGCGTGCCGCGTTACTTTAATAGAACGAGTGGCTTACAAAACAGTTTGAATCTTATCTTTATATAGATAGGGTTATAAATGTTTTTGAGTATTTCGTTAATAATGTAAAATTCGTGTTTTGCATTGCCACGTCTCGCCAAGCCAACAATCAGGTTTACCCGCGCCTATAGATGTTTCACATTAAAATATAACATCCGTAACAGACCTGTAGGTAATTGGCAAGATATTTAAATTGTAAAATCTAGACTATGAAGTTCTATGTAATACAATAAACAACTTAGCTTTTTAAGTGACAACTCTAATACAAATATTATTTGCAAATTTCAGTTCCTGAAAACCGGAATGTCTTTCTTCACATTGTTAATGTCTGTATTAAAAGAATAAATAAACGAAGAATATGTTATAATAATATTTTATTTCATTTTAAAACACACGGAAACAAATTTGTTGCAGAATTAATCTTTTTTTTTTGTTTCTTTTTTTGTTTTTCTCGAACTGACTACGCTATTGACCTAGTAAGGTCTTAACAGCTTCACCGGACTACTCAGAATTAATCTATACCAATATTATAAAGCTAAAGAGTTTGTATAGTTGAACGCGCTAATCCCAGGAACTACTGGTCCGATTTGTAAAACTTATTTATCGAGGAAAGCTACGGGTTAATATATCATTATGCTAAGATCAACAGTAGCGAAGCAACGATGAAGTATGTTTCGAAATGGTTTTTTTAAAGCTTCCGCTACATGTTAGCTTTAGCGCAATATAATTATTCCACGCGGATGAAGTCACGGGCTGAAGCTTGTAATAAATAAAGCCTGTGAAGAAGATATATTAGAAAACGTGTGCGACTTGCTCGCGTTAAATTATAATGACAAACTTGTACTAATTAGATATAGTTAGCACGCCTAGTGATTTCAGATATACAAACAAACATATTTTTGTATGTGAGAATAAAAATTCAGTCAATAAAGCATATAATAACGTGTATTTAATATAGATATTCTCGTATATGTTGATTTGAAATAAATTATTATTTTATTTCGTAGTTTACTTTGTGTAATTTCTAAATGTTAGGTCCTTACATATGAAATGAGCGCTTTATATGGATAAAGTAAAACAAAAAAAAAAAGAATTGTATATTTCATTGATAAAAATACTATACACAATTATCATCAACGTACTTTCGTAAATTTATAAGTAGTTCAAGTTCATTGCGTTTAAAGTGATTCAAATCACTAAATTCGAAACACAAATATACAGTTCTATATTTGAATTTCGAGTTCCTAACCAAACGCCAGATTTTTAAGATCAAAGTGGCCAGTTCGCGAAAATGCCAAGGTTATATATAAGGGCCTAATATTAATACGTACATTGATTGTTACAATTTTACATGATCTAGTTAGTAGCTAGCCAAGCGGACTTAGCCCTTAGCCACAGTTCACATAACACAGCTTGGAAACTCCTTATAAACGCTCGCACCGACACACTCACACAAACATGAGCATCGACACGACCCCTAAGCGGACCTCGCGATGCTGTACATAGAATTCCTTTCAAAATCTTGCGTAGATGCGCGTGTTTGTATGAGTGTGGCGTTTTCGAGCGTTTGTTCGTAGTTTCCGTTTTTTTTTTTCTTTTTTCTCGAACTGACTACGCTATTGACCTAGCAAGGTCTTAACAGCTTCACCGGACTACTAAGGCGAGCGCTTAAGGCACTCAGCCAATTTTATATTGGCAACCAGCTCAAGGGTGCACGGCACACCTCGGCTTGGCTGTTGCCCGTTGCATGCAAAAAACGCGACCTAACTTAGCAAACCTAGCTAACTATTGTTGTTGAAACGTATATGTATACCAAGCATATTCGCCTCAACAACTCCTCCATGTATTTTTATCGGAAAAATTGAGAGTTTTTTCAGTTTGATAAGGGAAAAAAAATGTAACAAAAATAACCCTTCCACCAAGATGTGTAGCGTGTAGGCGCGTACGTGTGTGGAGGTGATCGTGTAGTGTTGTAGCAGTGATGTATGGGTGTGTCACCGTATCGCGCAAGCAACGCACTCAAGGGCTCCCTACCGAGGGATCGAACCTAGGCTTGAGCCGCTGCCGTGGGAGGCCTAATCGGGTATGCTAGAGCGAAGTTAACCCCCAGACCGCGGCGGCGCGATCTGTGGTTACGCGGGCGTGGGCGTGAGCACGCTCTGTTACGAGAGACAAGCTGGTACTGATCGTTCGCTGACGTGATATCGTCGGCAGGGTCGGTGAAAATATGTCGCGGACGTCTTTTATAACGCCCAGCGTTGGGCACGGGTTCGTAATTCGCGGCGGATACCACTAACGGACTGGGATGAATCGCGGCTCGCTCGAATAGCTAGTAGTGAGTGATTTTATATACGTCCAGATGGACGGCATCTCCAGGTCCCTGTGGAGATCCGCCTTCCGGACGAACCAAGGAGCACCGGTGATTTTACGCAGAACTCGAGTCTGCAAAACCTGAAGCTTATCGAGATTATTCGCGTGGGCGAAGACCGGACAACTATAAGTCATAATTGGACGAATACAGACTTTATATATTGTGAGCTTATGTCTGAGGGACAGTTTGCTCTTCTGACAGAGTAAATAATGGAGGCGACCCAAGACCATAGCGGTTTTGTCTCGCACTCTCTTAATATGAGACTCAAACTTTAATTGATTGTCTAATGTGACGCCGAGATACTTGACCTCGGTGGTCCAAGGTATCTTGGTTTTGTATAGCCTTATGGGCTTTAACTTGTTATCGCGATATCTAGGATCGAAGAGTATCGCGGCACTCTTATCGGGGTTAATACCTATACGCCATCGAAGAAACCAATCACTGAGTGTGCTAACGGCTTCTTCGATGCGATCTCTGAGAACACTCGGCCGCCAGCCAGAGACGTAGATGACTGTATCATCAGCAGAACAACCTACCTCGACTCCCGGGAGCTTAGGTAGGTCACTGATGAACAGGTTGAAGAGGGTGGGCGCGAGTATTGAGCCTTGTGGCACACCTGAACGGATCGGACGGGGCGATGAGAGTTCGCCGTCTACTCTAAAACGGAAGGTTCTATCGGCGAGATAATCACGGATGATGTGAACTAACCTATCGGGTATACCGGCTTGATTTAACTTGTATATGAGCCCTTTGTGCCAGACTTTATCGAAGGCCTTGGCGACATCGAAAAAGACACCTATTGTACGTTTCGGATTAGTGTTTTTCACGGGTGGATCCGGCTCCGGATGCGGATCTTTATTGAAATTAGAAAAGATGTACTCCGTGAGGCGGAGTACTTGATCGGGACAAGAATGTTTGGCGCGAAATCCAAACTGCTCAGGCGGTATCAGACTAAGGTCGTTAATCGAAACCTGGTGACGGTTCAGAAGGAGCCGCTCATAAAGTTTACCTAGAGTGTCTAGCAAACTGATCGGGCGATAGCTATCGAGAAGCGTAGCTTTCTTACCGGGCTTGTGAATCCCTATCACTACGGCCCTCTTCCAGACGGCTGGAAAATGACCCTGGGACATGGCCGCATTGAAGATGCAGACCAATAATGCTATGATGCGGTCAGGAAGGAGCTTCAGAACCTCGTTCCTGATCCCATCGGGACCTGGGGACTTCCTAGGCTTGAGACGCTTGATTGCGGCCGAGACTTCGTCAAACGTTATCGGGGTTAGGGTATCCGCCGGAGGAGACGCGAATGCATGCTCTACGGCTGTTTCGATAGACTCTATGATGGAAGGGTCAGTATTATCAGTGTTTGGCGAACACTGTTTCTCTAAACTAGCGGCGAGACATTCTGCTTTGTCAGTGTTATCGAACGCGGGAGGCAACCCGGGGCCTCTATCGAGAGGGGGCATTGGAATGACCGTATCGGACTTAAACTCTCGCGTGAGAGTCCAGAATGACAGGTGAGACGGCTGGAGATCCTCCAGAAACCTGTCCCACCTGTTACTTCGGATTTCAGAAATACGAGACTTAACTGCATTACGCAAGAAACGTAAGCGTTCGCGGTTTTCTGTGGTCGGGTAAGCGTCGTGAGCACGAGTCGCGGCGTTCTTTTCCGTGATCAATGCTCTCACGTCATCAGGGAGAATAAAACGGCGTTCGTTCGCCGCTTGTACCTCTTTCGAGGTCTCTCTGACGGCGGTCTGGAGATAATCAACCAGGGAATCGATGGCCGAATCCGCGTCGGCTTTAGACACCAACACGTCCGGAATCCTGTCTAAACTACTAGACGACGGACTATTTTTAAGATAGTCGCTAAGTTTTGCGTAATCGGCCACTCTGATCGGCGACGGGCTAAAATCAGAATTCTGTCCTAATTGTAATAGAACCGGGCGATGATCCGAGTCGAGTTCGTGTACGACTGATATGAGTCGTACAGGAAGCGCGGCATTTTTTAACAAAGCTACATCTAAAACTGACGGTCGGCGGTGATCTTGATAGTGCGTGGGTTCCGTAGGGGCTATGACGTCAAATGCGAGAGCCTCACCTAGTTCGTCGAGTATCCTCCCGTTGCGAGAGGTACACGGACTGTTCCAGATGACGTTCCCGATGTTGAGGTCCCCCGCTATAATGACTGAGTCACCTAAGCTAAATAGCGCCTGCAAATTGGATTTAAGTAACTCTTTGTTCGGTGATAGGTACGCGGAGACAAGAATAATATCAGAGTGGCCCGTCATACCTACACGGCATACTGACACTTCCATATGAGTAAGCGCGGGTGGATCTAGCGGCATGCAATATAGCGAACGCCTAAAATAAATTAAGGTGCCACCCCCGCTGGTGACGCGGTCGTTTCTAACAATACAGTAATTTGCGATTCTCGGATTACGCATACTCGGTTTTAACATCGTTTCCTGGATGAGGAAAACGTCAATCTGTCTATCGCGCAACAAGTCAACTACTAGATCGCGCTGTGTCCGAAGGGATCTCGTGTTGAAAAACGAGAGACATAGACCGCGTGGTTTTATTTTATTAATTCCCGAGAATTTTAAATCTTATTTAAATTACGGTGAACGGGCGGGGCGCTGGATAGTGGCCCCGATAGCCGGAAAACGCGCTAGGGCGGAGAGAAGCTCTAGCCCCTGCTTCTCCTCGACTAAGGTATAAAAGGCGAGAACCTCTTGTATGTCGTGCTCTCTGAGTAAGTGCTCCATCCAGTCGAACTTATCCGAGAGGGATGGTGGAGCATGAGTCGCCTTAGGTGGCGGCGCCAGAGGCTTTGAAGAGGCCTGAGGCTGAGGTCGGGGGGCCCAGGGGGCCATAGGGGCCCGCCCGGGTTGGGCCGCGCGTGGCACAGAGGGTGGCGAGCGTGGTGAGATCGTGGGCGCGGGCGCTACCGGGGCGCGGGAGGTGCCCGGCAGACCCGGGAAGGCCTCCACGGACATGAGAGGTGGAGGCGGAGGGCGGGCGGCGGCTACAGGCGCCCTGGGCGCCTGCCTCGCCTGACGGGGACGTTGTGTGCGCGGCGCGCGGGGACAACCGCGATAATTCGCGGGGTGACCCGCGTTACCGCAGAGCACACAGCTGGGAGGATCGGGAGTGCCAGGAGTGCGCTCGCACTCCTTCGTGGCGTGGTCTCCCAGGCACTTGACGCACCTGGGACGAAGATGACAATTCTTCGCGGAGTGCCCATAACTCTGGCAGTTATGGCACTGCGAAGGAATGTGGGTCTTGCGTGGGGGCTCAACGGTGACCCCGTTGAGATCACACACCGAAGTGAGTGAGAATATGGCGTTGCCCTCCTGCGACCGATCGAGGAGAACGAGGACCATATTGTAAGGAGCGCGGGTGCGTGGGTGGTACATACGGTGTACCTCACGCACCGGGTAGTTTTTCTCCTTAAGGGAGAGGGTGACGTCCTCGACCGAGATTTCGGCCGGGACACGGCGAAGCACGACACGCAGGAGGCGCTCGTCCTCTAGTGCATACGTAAAGTACGCGAGTTTCGATCCAGTAAGGAATCGTATAAGAGCGCGATGGTCGTCGGAGGTGGGACACTTAACACGGATGCCCGCTGGAGTGCTAAGTGCAGACGTGTAATTGACCTCAAGGGCCTTAAGTTGGTTGGGAATCGCGGTCCATTGCGACTTATCTTGTATCGTTAGCGGAGGCGGGGGGCGCGGCTTCCTAACTGCGGAACCCGGAGTGAGCGAGACGGAGCTAATTTTGTTCGCGTTCGGCTTACGCGATGGTATAGCCGGAGTTGCCGGCACACGAGCGCCACCTATGTTGGCGACTTTTACGGGGCCTACGGAACCCGAGTCTGTCGGGCTGGCCGGACGACGCCTGTTGTACGAGACGGTCGTATATCCGTCCTTGTCTGTCTGCGCTAAAGGCGCGGGAATCATGGACTCAGTCGCGGTCGCGATCGGCTCGGCGGACGCCGTCACGTCTAGCTCCATCTCGGAGCCGGCCTCCGAGTTGGAGCTAGGAATCGAGGCCTCAAGTAGACCTTTGTCGCGCGCTTCTAGAGGAGACTGCGGCGCGAGGGACGCAAATGAATTCGCGGTTGGAATGTTAAAAAGGCCCTCGGCGGCCTGCGACGCTACGTTGCGGTAAATTGAATTTACAATCTCCTGATCTAAACCGCTTTCGAGGAGATTTTTACGATAATATTCTGCCACAGCTTACGGATCCATCGCGGTGGATCGAGGAGAGGGAGGGGCCGCGAAACAACCTCCCTGCCTTAAGGGCAGGGGGGCACGCCAAACGGTAAGCTACGGGACTATATCGAGTCCGGACCAAGAGAACTGTTTAAAACCAAACAAAGCGAAAGCACAAAATAAATAAATGAGTGGGCGAGACAGGGGACCATGTATATGAGTAAAATACTATAACATAAATAAATAATGGTTAAATAAATAGATAAATAATAATAAATAGGTACTTACATAGATAATTAAACAAATAAATAATAGTTGGTTAGATATTTAATAATAAGGAATAGAAAAATGAGTATATAAATAAACGGGTAAATATATAAATATATAAATGTCTCACTCGCTCAGGTAGATTTTGTACACGTGTGCCACAGCTGCACTCAACTTAGCACTAAACAAAGCACAACGACATCGAGAACAAAAGATTTCGAGCAAAGGAGATATCGGACACGTGCGTTCGCTAGCGCGTCCAAAACCGGAGTCCCGTAGTTTCCTTTTTTTTTTTTTTTTTTCTCGAACTGACTACGCTATTGACCTAGCAAGGTCTTAACAGCTTCACCGGACTACTAAGGCGAGCGCTTAAGGCACTCAGCCGATTTTATAATGGCAACCAGCTCAAGAGTGCACGGCACACCTCGGCTTGGCTGTTGCCCGTTGCATGCAAAAATCGCGACCTAACTTAGCTAACCTAGCTAACTATTCATATATGTTTGAGTTGTTGAAACGTATATGAGTACCAGCATATCCGCCTCAACAACTCCTCCATATATTTTTATCGGATAATTTGGAGAGTTTTTCAGTTCGATAAGGGAAAAAATCTTTCACAAAATAACCCTTCCACAAAGATGTGTAGCGTGTAGGCGTGCACGTGTGTGGAGGTGATCGTGTAGTGTTGTAGCAGTGATGTATGGGTGTGTCACCGTATCGCGCAAGCAACGCACTCAAGGGCTCCCTACCGAGGGATCGAACCTAGGCTTGAGCCGCTGCCGTGGGAGGCCTAATCGGGTGTGCGGGAGCGAAGTTAACCCCCAAACCGCGGCGGCGCGATCTGTGGTTACGCGGGCGTGCGCGTGAGCACGCTCTGTTACGAGGGACAGGCTGGTACTGATAGTTCGCTGACGTGATATCGTCGGGAGGATCGGTGAAAATGTGTCGCGGACGTCTTTTATAACGCCCAGGCCGTAGTTTCCGTACTGTGTCTCATATTTATACTGTGCCTTAGCCCTGCCAACATGCTATGGTTTCATCAAAATGTTTTTCTTCAAAGTTTCGACTTAGTTGGTCGTATTTGAACTTAAGTCGAACGACGTAGTATCCGAACTCATTAGGTGTTTTTTATAGGTGTTAGAGCCACGCTGAAGCTATTACTAGTTTCAGCATGAGTAGGTCGACTCGTCCGGGGTACTACCACCCGACTCATATACTCAGGCTGGCAACGCACTTGCGACTCTCCTGATGTTGCAAGTGTCTATGGACTGTGGTGATCACTTAACATCAGGTGACCCGCCTGTTCGTTCGTCTCTTATGATATAAAAAACACTACAACTAAGCTATCATCACTTCAACTAAAATTATAACTCGAGTATAGCTTGTTACGGTTACCGGTATCTTAACTTTATACTCGCAATATATTTTTGATAATTTAATGTATGTACGCTAAAACTTCAAAAAGCTAGATTTAGTATAGACCAACATAATTTAAATACTAAAAATAGTAACAAATTAATTATTTAATGTTTCAGGCTCACTTAACCTAAAACCGTTTTTGAGGTAATAGTGTTCAGTTTTATAACAAAGTTCCAAAGCACATTACGGATTAGCCGGATAGTGAGTTTAATAGAGTGGATCAATATGTGAACGATGATGACGTTTGGAAATGACGCCAATCCTAGTGTATCCACTAAAATGACAAATGTAACTATTTATGTTTTGTAAAAATATATAACATGGAGAGATAAACCAGATCAAGTTTCTTGCTGGTTCTTCTCGATGACTGGGTTGTTTTGCGAAGCGGTGGTAGCTTTGACGCTCATAAACGCCTTCTTATTGCTTAAATTGAATAAAGTATTTTTGATATGAACATCTTGACCTGGTGAGACGTGGTGTCGCAAAACACGAACTTTGCACTAATAATGAAATACTCAAAAAGGTTTGCAACCTTATTTGCATAAACATAAGATACGTACGGTACGAGGCACGCACCAACGACCTTGCGCCCTTTGATAAATGCCGCCAAAGACACCGTGCCTGCACCTAGTTGAATTTTTGTATTTAGTATTTAATAAAAATGTATATTTATGTAATAAAATAAATAAACGGTCATTATTTTTGGATCAAATTTGTGATGTTTTATCTTTTCATTATGCTGTAGCTGATTCCTTACGTAATCTGTTCTTTTATGCATTTAACTTATACAAAACAATTTCGATGTTTCACATCTGCCAAGAGTCCCGTGATGGTTCTATTTTTTTTTAATTTACATAATAGGGTTTAGCGATTGATCATAGTTCCTCATATGTTAAATGAATATGTAGTCTAAGTTGATAAGTACGTTACATAGAAGGAGACTGGCTCTCGTGGCATCCTCACATACTGGAACCGAAATGGTCTAAAACGGTTCGGTTCCAGACGGGTTTCCTCCCAATTGCCCTCTGGCTGTGGAATAAGCTCTCTGCCGAGTTTTTTCCTGGGGACTACAGTAGGGCATTCTTCAAGGGGATAGTAAATAGGATATTTCGGCAACGCGCATATGACACCTCTGATGATGCAAGCGTCCATAGGCTGCGGTGACTGCTTAACATCAGACCCGCGTGCTTGTTTGCTACCAACGTAGTATAAAAAAGCTGCCGGAATACAGCTTGATGATAGATTTTTAAAGTTAGGATTGTAGCTAGCCAAACAGACTTAAAAAAAGCCATCACTCTAATGGTTACCACGATATTTTTGTTCGTCAAAAATTTTGAATTTTTCCCCAAATTTCAGAATACGCTTACCATTACATCCGGAATTAAATAATATTTGAATTTGTGTCTCGAGAACATGTAATAAGTTAGGTGTATTTTCCGAATGTACTATCGACTATCATCGCTCCATTGTAATTTGGCTATTTAGCCTGTTATATGCTATAATTATGTACTGGAGTTTGGAAATACGTGAAATTCTTTATCTGAAAGCATTCATATAATGAATGAATTCAGGACGGACCAATTATTAATAATCCATTCCGATATAAAAGCCCTTTAATTAAACGAAATGATATACAGGGATTGTACATTCGAATTTAAATAATAATCTGATCGACTCAATTAACAGTGCATCGTTTTAAATCAGATACAAGTGACATCATAAATTCAGTTTTATCTCATTTCATTCGGGATGAAACATTTTTTCACTGTTAATATTTTGTATCTTCTTTGTTTTTTTTTTTTTTTTTTTTTAAGTTATACTTCTTTTGCCGCGTTAGGGATAAATGATGAGAGTAAATTTTTACGATGCGCGCGCACACCGTCACGAAAAGCCGACACCCTGAAGTGATTAGGATGCGCGCGCGCACAGTCACGAAAACCGACACCTTGAAAAGATTACAATATGCGCGCACACCGTCACGAAAAAACGACACCCTGAAGTTAGCAATAGTCAACATATTGTTTCTTTATGTTTATTGTTTGAATTTCTTTGTATTTAAAACTCTCAATGTATTAAATACATTTTTTCTATTGTTATTGTCGTTTTTTTCTACAAACGTAGAATAAGGTGAAAGATAAAATTTTTGAAAAGATTATTATATTGTTACGCCAAAGAAGTATAACTTCTTTGTAGTCCGGTGAAGCTGTTAAGATCTTGCTGGGTCAATAGCGTAGTTATTTCGAAAAAAAAGTATAACTTCTAATGTGTGCACATAAAGTACACACACACTTTTTTATAAACGGTTTAAACTGTATTGTGTATTGTAAAAATATTATATACTGGCTGATACCCGCGACTTCGTCTGCGTTGCTTATCACCTTAATAATACATTTTATGTATAAAAAACCACGCAATAATCGAAGGCAGAAAAAATACTTTGATTACATTTTTCTTTGTAAACAATGTATCCAATTACTTCTTCGCTCCTGCGCATGCAAACCATATCGTTTGCCCTACTTCACATATAGCTAAACGAGTGGTCCTTATAAAAATGTAGTTTTTTAAAAATCTAAATAAATTTATATCACAATCTATATAACAATGAATATTCGTTTGAGTATAAACAGCAGAATAATTAAAAACAGTTTATAACAACGGCTGTCGTAAAATAACAAAACGTAATTTATTAGCTATTTTTGCCTAGAATTATAAGCGAAAGCTTGTTGTTACCTCTTAATGTACCATGTTAAAGTTTTGTCAACAGCTACTTCCAGCAAGAACCTAAAATGTTCCCCTTGTAGTCCTACTTAGTTACCTTATTATTGTTTCAAACTGTATATGAAATACAGTCCAGACTAACATATCATATATATATATATATATTTTTTTATATGAGGCAAACATCTATAGGTAAACATATATGAGTCTTTAGGAAAACATTTAATAATTATACACTTACAATAATATATTAGCAATGACAGATTCCTAGCTCATGACAATGCAAAAACAGAAGACCGTCCATTTGACATTTCGTAATATAAATTTTATAACACGAAGTGAGAGAGTCGCAGTAAAAAGGTTACTAGCACGTAAACATGCAAATAGAGTTCCTACATCACTCCCCCCCAAGTGCAGGACAAAGATGGTGTGAATCTGCGAATCGAACACGTTTATTACACCGTGTCCGATTTTGAGTTTGATTTTTGTCACCCTGCACTGATGATGTTTTAGTTAATGATGGTGTATAGTTATCTAACTCTGTTTCTTGTGTCAGTATGTAAGCCGGCTTTAACCTGTCAATAGATACTGATACCATTTTATTTTTGATATTAATTTTGTATACCTTCGGTCCTCTCTCTAGCACCCTGTAAGGGCCTGTGTAAGCTGGCTGAAGGGAGCCACGTACTGTATCATCCCGGATAAAAACGTAGTCGCATGTTTTTAAATCTTTGAATATAAATACTTTTTCTTTACTATGACGTGACGCAGGAATGGGTCTCAAATTTTTTGCAAAATGACGCATACGGGCGGAAAAGTCAGCCATATCAGTAGTTCCGCTTGACGAACGTTCAAAAAATTCTCCAGGTAGTCTTAAGAGGTTCGCCATATACAATTTCGGCGGGTGATGTTTGTAGGTCAACTTTATAGGCGCTTCTTATGCCTAGCAGTACGAAAGGTAAACATTCTGTCCAGTGATTCGATGCGTGGCACATAATTGAAGCTTTTAATTGACGATGAAATCTTTCCACCATACCATTGCACTTTGGGTGATATGCAGTTGTTCGTTTGTGATTAAATGCGCATATTTTTGATAATTGCTGAAACAAGGCAGATTCAAATTGTCGGCCTCTGTCCGTGATTATATCAACTGGACTACCAAATCTGGCAATCCAACCTGAAAAAAGCGCTTTTGCCACTGTCTCGGCTGTAACATCCATAATGGGTATGACTTCTGGCCATCGAGAAAAGCGATCGATGGCTGTTAAACAGTATCGATAACCTTGCGATACTGGTAGAGGTCCGATTATATCAATATGAATTTGTTGAAATCTAGCACGAGGCAAATCAAATGTGTCCAATGGTGCCGATACGTGTCGACTTACTTTAGTGCGTTGACATTGAAGACATGTCCTGGCCCATTCCCTACAATCTCTTCGTATACCTGGCCAAACGAACCGTTGTGAAATTAATTTCACTGTTGCGTTGGCACCTGGGTGACTAAGTGAATGTAAAACATTAAATACTTTTTTTCGCCATTCCTTTGTTATAAAGGGTCTAGATGTAGGTGTACTGATATCGCAGTACAAAAATCGATGACATCCTGGTAGCTCGAATTTATGTAAACGAAGTGACGAACCTTCTTTAAGTATATTTTGTAATTCTTGGTCGGAATACTGAGATTCAGCTAAATCTTCCATTTTAATTGGTACTTCAAGTTCATCTATTCGTGATAAGGTGTCAGCAACTATGTTATTTTTTCCAGATATATGCCTGATATCGGTCGTGAATTGGGAAATAAAATCCAGATGTCTGTATTGCCTGGGTGAACAATTCCGCTTTTTTTCATGAAAAGCGAAGCTAATTGGTTTATGATCTGTGTATATTACAAAGTGTCTGGCCTCAAGCATGTGTCGAAAGTATTTAATGGCTTCATAAATTGCAAGAAGTTCGCGATCATATGGCGAATATTTCTGTTGTGCTGGAGTTAATCTATGCGAAAAGAAGGCTAAAGGTTGCCACTTGTTATTTTTAAATTGCTGTAAAACGGCACCAATTGCTGAATCCGAGGCATCGGTTACTAATGCAAGGTTAGCTTCACAATCTGGGTGAGCTAGTAACGTTGCATTGCATAAGCTCTCTTTACTTTCATTGAACGCTTCAAGTGTGTCTCCATTCAGAGTGATTGATTGTGAATTTTTGACATTACCCGCTAATAAGGCATTTAGTGGTCCTTGTATGCGTGCAGCGTGTGGTATAAAACGTCGATAAAAGTTTAACATTCCCATAAATCTACGCAACTGTTTAATATTGGTAGGAAGAGGAAAATCTTTTATAGCTTTAACTTTAGCATCAAGAGGTTTCGTACCACTTGCTGATATCTGGTAACCTAAGAATGTTACCTCGTTGGCTCCGAATACACACTTTGAGACATTGATCACTAATCCATAACGTTGCAATCTGGAAAAAACTTCTCGTAGATGCTTTTTATGTAAGGCTTCATTTTTTGAAAAAATCAAAAAATCGTCGAGATATGTATAACAGAAATCTAAACCCCTAGTAATTTCATCAACAAATCTTTGAAAAGTTTGCCCAGCATTCCGAAGACCGAAGGTCATATATGGAAATTCAAATAGCCCAAAAGGAGTTGTAATTGCCGTTTTTGGAATATCTGTTTCACAAACAGGTATTTGGTTGTAAGCCTTAACTAAATCTATAGTGCTGAATATCTTACAGCCCTTTATGTTATGTGTGCAATCATGAATGTGTTTAATAGGATACCTGTCTGGGATGGTTCTAGCGTTAAGCATCCGATAGTCACCGCATGGGCGCCACCCACTATCTTTTTTAGGGGCTAGGTGCAGTGGTGATGACCACGCACTTTCGGATGGTCGCGCTGTTCCACTTGTTAACATCTCTTCAAACTCTTGTTTAGCTATTTTTAACTTATCTGGAGCAAGACGACGTGGTGCACTACATATTGGAGGGCCAGGTGTTGTACGTATGTGATGTACTGTAGAGTGTGTGGTCGTACGATTTACACCGGGTGGTCGAGTGATTTCAGGAAACTCTAATAAAATTTTGTGATAAATCGTATTGTCTAAAGGTATTTTAATAGAATGTATGTTTGCAGAGTCATAAACTAATGAAGCAACAGATGATAATTTTGTAATGCTATCTAACAATCTCTTATTACGACAATCTACTACTAGTTGATAGTATGCTAAAAAATCAACACCAATAATAGCTTTGGTAACGTCTGCCACAATAAAACGCCAGGTAAAACTTCTACGAAGTCCAAAGTCTAATTTAAGATTAATGTGACCGTAAGTGTTGATTATAGAACCGTTAGCTGCTCGAAGTTGGTAGTCTGTTTTGTTAAGTTTCTCTTTTACTAAAAACCGAGGATAAACACAAAGATCGCTACCAGTGTCCACTAAAAAATGAATTTTTGATGTGCGATCGGTGATGAATAGGCGACCTGTAGTACTTGGGCAATCATTGGCCGCCATTATTGATTGCCCTTGTAGTTTTCCATCTGATAATCACAAGGCTTTGAACAACGTGTGGCTTTTTTACCAAATTTCATATGGTACCAGCAAACTGGATATCTTCGGTAACTAGAGTTCAGTCGAGGTGGTGGAGACCGGGATCGAGATACATTTCTTGTACGAGAACGCGCACTTCGGGACTGCTGCAATGTTAGTTGTTGTACTTGGTCACGCAATGCAGCTACTTCTTTTAAAATATCATCCAATCTATTTTCTTGACCAGTTGAGGCTACATGGTGCTCCGCTGAAGTAATATCTAGGATACGATCTGCAAGGTCTGCTAAAGTTTCTAACGAAGCAGTGGGTTGAGCTGCGAGTACTACCTGTACATTGTGAGGAAGTCTATCAATCCAGATAGTTCTCAAAAAATTATGTGGTATTCCAGGCCCTGCTAGACCTTGCAAATGTCTCAGAAATTGAGATGGCTTACGGTTTCCAACTTCTTCGTGAACAAGCAATTGCCTAGTTTTCCTTTCCTGAGAATCACTTACTCTACGGATTAGTTCCGTTTTCAATTTTTCGTACTGATTGGACTTGGGTGGGTTTGTAATTACGTCTTTAATTTCTCGAGCGTACAGATGATCCAATTGACCAATCACGTAGTTAAATTTAGTAGTATCGCTAGATATGCCAGAAACGGAGAACTGTGCTTCGACTTGAGCGAACCATATTTCGGGTTCTTCTGGCCAAAACGGAGGAAGTTTTATACCTACTTTGAATAATTCAGGTGCAGTTTCTTCCGAGTTTTGCGAAGTGTATTTTAATAAATCATTTTTTTCGTTGGTCGACATCTTTTCGTGTCCTAGTTCGGGGTCACCAGTTTAGGAAAACATTTAATAATTATACACTTACAATAATATATTAGCAATGACAGATTCCTAGCTCATGACAATGCAAAAACAGAAGACCGTCCATTTGACATTTCGTAATATAAATTTTATAACACGAAGTGAGAGAGTCGCAGTAAAAAGGTTACTAGCACGTAAACATGCAAATAGAGTTCCTACAAGTCAAAAGAAAAGGCGAGTCACTTAGTGTAAAGCGATCACCGCCGTTCATAGACAGTAGCAACGAGTAGCGAGGAGTCGCAATTGTATTGGCAGCCTGTGTTTTGGCAGAATGAGGGGAAACAGGATGGGGAGAGGAGATGGAAGAGGGAGAGAAGAGAGGAGGGGAGATGGGCTTCCGGCGCTCTCAATGATCGAACGAAACGCAACAATACAAGCACTGTTACTTCACGTCGGTTTTTTGTGACAAGGTAGTACTACTCCGAGCGAGCCGATCCATTCGTGCTGAAACCAATAATAGTTTCAGCATGGCTCTACCACCTAATAAAATTATAACGATTTATAAAAAATATAACGAGTTTGTTCCTATAGAATACAAATTATTTAAAGCTAGTAAACAAATTGAAGTTGCAAAGCAGTAGCCAATTTTATTATAAGCTTCAGAACGTTAGATAATGATGTCCTTGTCAGCTTTGCGAAGAAAAATAAAGATATAAAAAATAGCCGTGTATAAATTTAGTTCAGAGGAAAATCTGTTGAATTTATTCTAAAATAACTATGCTGTAATTTAGTATTTTCCTAATATTATAAACTAGCTGCGCCCGCGGTTTTGTTTGCGTGTAACTTTATGTGAAAATGGTGCTTAATAAAGTCGTCTGAATGTATTAAGTTCATTTACTTATCCACTTTTCTCTCGTACTTAAGGCGTATCGTCATTAAAATTACAATAACTTTTCATAGACTAAACCGATTTTAATAAAACAAAGACTAAATATTAGTCGAATATATGCTTTATGATTTTCTTGAAGAGATTTTATCGAAAACGCATTATTTTAACAGTGATGCGTGTTCACGCAAACGGACAGACATGTCTAAAAATGATTTAAATGTATTTCATTACCTATTCCTAGAAAACTACAACACTTTTTTAAAAATAATTAAAAAGTAAAGAGACATTAATTTTTAGTATATGTATGAGAATGTGAATTTGTTAATTTGTTACGCATTGGCGACTAAACTATTAGATTGATCATCGTTAAATTTTGAATTTAGGTTGTCACGGATTCGTAAGAGGACATAGGGTATCTTTAATCAGTAAAAGAGTATTGTTCGATCGAAACCATGAGCAAAAGCTAGTCAAAACATTTGCAAAACTCAATGTAAAATATGTAAGTAGCTATGGATAATATAGGTAGTTATTAACTACTTCTTAATGTCACTAGACGTGTCGAAAAGTGACTATTCAGTCAACTATGTTATTTCTTGATAGACAACTGACTATTGTAGCAGTAGACAGTTTGCAGTATATTATATATTCAGTAGAAAAACATACTAGGAATTGAATTTAATGCTTTCTGCCTAGACCTTCTTTACCATTATTATAATGTTTTTGTCTTCCATAATTCTGTCAATTACTTGTAACATATCAAGAGTTGATGGACTAACATATTAAATTATTATTAATCTTCTCTCTCTCTCTCTCTCTCTCTCTCTCTCTGTGTCTCTTCGTTAGTTTTCTTATAACTTAATAAAAGTCGTTTTCAAAATTTAAGTAATCAAAATTTTGTACATTTTGTATTCCTTCCTTACTTTGTCTGCAAAAGCAAATACTCTAAATCCCTTCTATTTTCGCAGAAGTATTGGAATATCTTTTACAAAATATCTTGCCCTTTTCTTTATATGTTAAAAACGACGTCAGCGATTGCCTTGAAACATAGTATATTAGTGGTTTCGGGGACGATAAATCGATCTAGATCTTATTAAAAGAAAACTTTTTTATCTGAGTTTTCAGGCAATGAAAAAATATAGTTAGAATATAAAGGTACATTTCGTCGCCGCTGTCAAAATAAAAATAGCTTATATGGAAATCGGCTGCTACGAAAATCCGTCTACCCCCATTTCAAATCCAAGTGACAGCAAAAGAGAATTTTTTTTGATAAAAAATGCTTTGTTACGCAAACCTAACACTTTATTTTAATTTAAAAATGTTTTTTACAGAACCGAGTTAGGCTCGGTCGCCCAGGTACGCTATATTTAAAACTCTGTTGTCATCAGAAATAAACATAATACACCTACAAATAGACTCCACTTTGGTACTGGCGTAATACTCTAATTCTCGGGAAACTACTAAAACCTATTTACGTGTGTCTTTTAAACATGGGTGTAGGTGTCTAATCACTTTTTGGTAGCCTATTTATAGTATGTTAGGTAATACACACATCAAAAAAGTCTAAGCAACATGCGTGATATTACAAATTTTACCATTTATATTAATTAATTTCTAAGTATTTACTCAAATAAAGTGCGTAGGTAAGTAAACTTTTTTGTTATTGAAGACATACTGGCTGGTTGTAAAAAAAAAATTTGATTATGTTTTGTTTTTTCATAAAATTCAAATGACTGCGAATTTGTTTGAATTTAAGTGCGTTTTAGTCTTGATTTTATAATTTTACCAACCATTTAAATAAAGTTAGCGACAAAATTGAATTGTTAGATATTCTTTACGTCATGAAGCGACGTCATTTGATAGCAGATGAAATGCAAAGAGCTGTAGGGATGTTGCAAGCGGGAAGTAATCAATCTCAGGTATCTCGACATTTTGGCGTTCATTGAAGTGTTATTTGTTGTCTTTGGCAGCGCTACAATAATACAGGAGAACTCGCTGAACAGCATCCAGGCTGTAAAAGGAGTACTACCACTCGGCAAGACCGGTACATACAACTGACTGCAAGATGCCAACCGATGTTAACCGTTCGAGAGATAAGTTTGAGGCTACAAATTTCAAGTGGTGTTGATGTAAGTCCTCAAACTGTGCGAAATCGACTGCATGAGTACGGCCTACGAGCTCGACGCCCAATCAGGTGCCCACCGATACGTCACGGGAATCGCGCTCGTCGATATGAATGGTGTAGAGAACGCATAACATGGACCCAGGAACAATGGGATAAAATTATGTTTTCCGATGAGTCGCGATTCGGGTTTAAGCCTGATACAAGGGTGCCAGTGTATCGTCGGCCCGGAAATACTGAAAGGCTCAGGTGCGTTCAGAAAGTTCATCCATACAGCGGCTCAACAGTTATGTTATGGGCGAATATTATGAAGAACAGGCGAACTGAGCTCGTTTTTGTAAATGGAAATATGAATGCTGAAAATTACATCGAGGATATTCTCAGACCTTATGTCTACCCATTTGCACAAACCTTTGGCTCCGATTTTAGGTTAATGCATGACAATGCGCATTCACATACAGCTCGGCGAACCAGTGAATACTTTGCAACGGAAAACATCCGGGTATTGCCCTGGCCTGCATAATCGCCAGATCTCAACCCCATCGAGCACGCATGGGACATGCTCCAGAGACGTGTTTTGAAGGACTTGGACGGAGCGACAACAACCCAATAGCTGTAGGATTTGCTACAATGCCATTGGGAGCGAATACCGCAAGATGAAATAAACAGTCTCATTAATTCAGTGAATAATCGTTGCCGACAATTTTTGAATAACAGAGGAGACCATACTTTGTATTAAATTGTTCTATTCTTTCACAATAAATACATTTTCTTTAGAAATTTCATTTTGTAAAAAAAAAAAGTTTAATTTCTTATGTTTCTACAGTATATTCTAATATTGTTCATTTCAGTTATTAAAAGAACTTATAAAGACAACAGCTGTTATTTTTACATCATAGAACCCTAAAAATATTATTTTAAAAATAAAGTACGTTATAATGTGAAGAACCATCCTAAAATTTAAATTAGTACATGTTGTTTAGACTTTTTTGATGAGTGTATATGGAACAAGGTAAGCTTTTTACACAAAAGAATAATTGTTAACAATAATACTATACGATACACTGCGGTTATAGCTATGTTACGTATAGAGTAGATAAAAAAAGTGTGTATGTACTTATGAACATGCGTTCGGAGTTATACTTCTTTGGTCTAACAAGATAAAAATCTTTTATTCAAAAATATTATCCTTCGCCTTATTCTACGTTTGTAGAAAAACGACACTAACAATAGAATAGAACACAAAGAAACGAAATGTTGACTATAGCTAATTTCAGGGTGTCGGTTTTTCGTGACGGTGTGCGCGCGCATCGTAATAATTTCAGGGTGTTGGTTTTTCGTAACACTGTGCGCGCGCATCGCAATATTTTCAATGTGTCGGTTTTTCGTGACTGTGTGCGCGCGCATCGCAATATTTTCAGGATGTCGGTTTTTCGTGACGGTGTGCGCGCGCATCGCAATATTTTCAGGGGTCGGTTTTTCACGACGGTTGCCGCGCGTATCGTAGTAACTTCAGGGTGTTGGTTTTTCGTGACGGTGTTCGCGCGTATCGTAATTACTTCAGGGTGTCAGCTTTTCGTGACGGCGCATCATAACAACTTACTGTCATCATTTTCCTAACGCGCCAAAAGAAGTATAACCTCAAAAATCAGTTTTGCCTTATATCGCTTTTATTTAATGTATTAATTGGTTTTGCTTAAATTTTTCCAGTGCTTTTTCAGTATTAAAATCTTTACAATTAATGCGAACCTGACGAGATATTAACAAAATCTATTGATATACGTATATAATTCTAACTTCTAAGACAACGATGCGTGTCTAATGAATAAACATTATTTGATCTGGATTTATTCAAGGAAGAGAAAAAATATTTACGACTTCATTCCATTAACGCAAATGGAGGCATCAACTAAGAAAATAATCCGAACGGAATAGATGAATTTTCCTTCATATCGTCATGGGAGAAACTATTGCTGTATTTGTTCGGAGCAAACCTTAATTCACTTTTGTTTTCCTTTTATATTCGTTTATTAGTAATAATTTTCGATAAACGACGGTCGCTTGATGTTTCTATGTCATAGAAGAGGCCGGATGTACCCCTTGAAAGGTGCTGTCATACCTCCTTGAAAGTTATTCAATATCAAATCCAAATTTCGTCTGATGGTATGCTCTAATTATGAAATCGGAACTTTAGATAGTTATTAACGGTGAGCACGTAACTCTGAGTAGTTAAACATAATATCATTCAAAAGTAGTTACTGGAATTATTTTTTCGAACTGACTACGCTATTGGCCTTGCAAGGTCTTTACAGCTTCACCGGACTATATAGTTATAAGGGTTACTTAAGTTTCTATAAGTTACTAAATAACTAGCGATCTACCTAAAAAAATTAGATGCATTGCTGCTTTGATATAGTTATATATAATTTATCAATGTATTTATTAGTAGCTACATATTGATTTTCTCACAGAGTTTTTTCTTGCACATAGTTTTGAATCTGTGATTCTTCTAAGATATACTGAAATAATATGCTCTGAAGGGCAGTTTTAATCTACATTAAATGCGGAATTGATAAAAAAATAATACTCTGTTTGTCAAAATAGCATTGAAACTAACCATTTTTTTGAATAATATACCTATACTTTATAGGCAGGTTATAGGCTATATGTCATCACGCTAAGACTAATAGGAGCGGAGCACCAATGAAGAATGTTTAAAAATCGGGTTTTTTTCCTCTTGAGGTGTTAGGTTAGCCCAAAGTAATTATTCCACATGAACGACATGGCGGGCAGAGGCTAGTAAAATATATAGATAGCATCGGTGTTATTACAAAAAAGCTAAATACGTATTAAATACTTGCTTTAAAAAGGTTTCGTATTAAAAGCACCGTGCTCGTCCAAGGCGAGTTCGTGTTATCCTTTTTTCGCAAGTCTAACCTAACCTAACCAAAGCGAGACAAAAGAGCAATATGGCGAACATTCAGCACGTGCGGTGCGTTTAAAACCTAACCTTTTTAAAACAAGTATTCAATACATGTTTAACTTTTTTGTAATAACACCGCATTTGTTTAAGTTTGTTGATGTTTTACAAGAACATTGAACTTAGTTCTGTAAAAAAAAATTGAATACAGAATATAGGAAAAAATTCCCACGTCAGAGATAAAATCCAGTGGCGCCTTACGTCTATGGTAATATTTGCGAACTTTATTTGCTAGCAAGTGTATTACGGTATTTCCTTATAAGAGGGAGCTAATATATCAAGCGGGTGTAAGATTATGCACATACCGACGACGCGACGTAGCGTTATTACTGAATATTTGTCGCCCTATATACTAGTATTTGATCTTACTCTTGATAGCATATAGAGTTGTTGGATCTCTTTTATTTACTTTTATATCTAGAGAAAATCTAAAAAGTCTTTACATAATTGGGTCACGTTTGGTGATGCTAACTCGAAAGATTTTCTGCTA
>JACEII010000025.1:2146509-2258423 GCA_014332785.1 Antheraea mylitta | reverse complement strand
ATGCGAAAGTAATTATGTCTGCCTGTCGCGCTTTCACGCCAAAACCACTGAACCGATTTAAATGAAATTTGGTATACAGTAGAGCTTGAGAAAGGATATAATAGGCTACATTTTACTGCTAATAAAGGAATGTAAGGGGTTGAAAGGAGGATTAAAAGTTGTATTTTGTATCTTCATTTTTAGAGCAAATTTTTGAAGCTGTAGATTTGATATAAATAAAAAGTCACTCAAAGTTTGTAAACGTTTTACCCACAAGGGTTTAAAAAACAATAAGAAATAAGGGATAAAACTTTGTATGGAAATATGTATGGTTCCGCTCCGATTTGAAAAACTCTTTCAGTCTTAGATAGATCATTTATTAAGCTAGGCTATAGGGTATATATCATGACACTAAGAACAATAGGATCGGATTATAAATGAATAATGTTTCAAAATCATTTTTTTTTCTTTTGAGTGCTTCCTCTGCGTGTTATATAGCCCAAAGTCAAAGTTCAAAATGGACGAAGTGTAGTCCGGTGAAGCTGTAAAGGCCTAGTAAGGCCAATAGCGTAATCAGTTTGAAAAAAAAGGACGAAGTCGCGAGGAGAAGCTATTACTACTTACATATCTCCTATGTGAAAGATACCTTGTTTCGTTTCCGGTACTCCTAAGAGTATTTGGTAACATTTTGCTATGAGTAGTTAAGACATGAAAATTGTACAAACAACAAAACAAACCCACTTTTTTCTTTATGATATTAGTTAGGATAATAATAACAGTGTTAAAAATATAGAAATTGTTTTTAAATATTGATATAAATCCTACCTAATACTATAAATGTGAATGAAAGCGAAATAAGTTTGTTTATTTGTAGTTAATAATTAACCGAGCATAAAATGCATACACGTTCTCAAGGGTATGGAAGGAGCAGATACGCAATTGATAGGTCCTCACAATAAGGCCTGTGAAGCCGCAGGTAAAAGCTATCAAATAACAATTATTCAATAATTACAAACCGCACTTGAAGCAGAAAACTAAAATCTAGTTAATACTGTTATAATTCTTTTATTGTTATGAACTTTAACATAAAAAAAACAGATAAGTCATAAAGCCAAAATAAATGCGAGACACGAATTAAGATAATTGGGTTCTGCTGGAGCGTGGAGCTTTGGACTGGGAACGTTTATTTTATACCCCTATTAATAGTAATTACTTATTCTTTGGGTCAACGAACTGTTCTATCTGTTGGTGTTAACGAAAAACCGAATATATTGGAATGTATTTGGAAGTAAAACTTCTTTAGGCGCAACTAGGAGGTAACTAGACAACAATGCAACGGAAGTCCGTTACGGTAATATGGCGTCACGTTTCTGAACCATCCGGTTTAAGTAAACATAACCAAAACTTCTCTTAAATCATAATACATTTAATTAGTTACTTATACATAGTAATCTGTTTATACATTTCTATATTTGATTTACTTTATAACAAAGAATTACTAATAATATTGCCTGTATTATTTAAGTTCCGAATTAGCTGATAGATGGCACTACAGATAATGAAGCTTTGATTTAATTTGTTACTACTTACATTGAAACCAAATGGCATTACGGTAACACGCCCATATAGGCATGATTAATTCTACTGTATGGCTTTCATTATCATCAAATTTAATATTGTTATTTTCTTTTTTTTAATTTTTCATTGATTATTTTGTAAACTATTTATTGACAAAATCAAAAATATTTAAATAGTTTTACTTCAATTGCGTTTGGCGTTTGACGATTACACGCACTCATTTTTTAATAGTTGTGAGGCCAAGTGACTGTACTGTATTGTACTGTACCTAAAAAAGATGAAAGGAGAAGAACATTATAAAGCATATCTCGAATAACATTTAATCTTTATTTCATTAAAATCGGTCAACTCTATCAAAAGTTATTGTAAATTTAATGACGACGCGACTTAAGTACGAGGTAAAAGTAGTTAACCAAATGAACTTAATACATTCAGATGATTTTCTTAGTCATTGTTTTTTTATATTTGATTGCACATAGGCGGAGTCGCGGCCACAGCTAGTATACAATAAAATAGAATTAATACCTTCGATAGAGTTCGAAAAACTAAATATTCGCTCAGTTGGAGCTATAAAAGAAAATCTACTTTTATAAAGATCCAGTTTTATAAAATTGAACTATAAAAAAGTATTACCCGAGACGGTAACTAACTTTTTCAACAAGATCGTGCTCAGACAAGTTGTAACTAGATTTATTGAACTAAAGATGTTTCACGGTCCATCTCGACGCATTATACGGGGTGTTAATATTTATAAAAATCTCCGTGAAACATATCCAGTATAGATTATAAAATAAATTATATAGATATATGCATATCAGGTATGTAATCTATACTATATAGTTATTAGATTTTTGTGAAAAATAATATTGCAGTTGTCTAGGAATAAGTAATAAAATACGTTACAATCAATTTTAGAAATGTCTCTCTGTCTGTTTGTATGCATACGGATCATTGCTAAAATACTGCGTTCATGATAAAAACTCTTCAAGAAAATCATAAAGCATATCTTCGAGTAACATTTAGTCTTTGTTTCATTAAAATCGATTAGGTCTATCAAAAGATATTGTACTTTTAATGACGGCGGGGCTTAAGTAGGAAGTAAGAGAAAAAGTAGTAGTATTAAGGTTTCACGCGAACAAAGTTGTGGGTACTAACTATAGTGGGAATATACTTGCGTCTTAACCGCACATGTTACGAGCTTAAAACGCTCCGACCAAGAATGCCCAATGATTTTTTTCGAGCCGTCTACGTATTGGCCCATCAAAAATTTACAGTTTCACCAAACTACTGAGATGAGCGCGACGATATTTGGCAACCAGCTCAAGAGTGCAAGGCACACCCGATTAGGCCTCCCACGGCAGCGGCTCAAGCCTAGGTTCAATCCCTCAGTAGGGAGCCCTTAAGTGCGTTGCTTGCGCGATACGGTGACACACCCATACATCACTGCTACAACACTACACGATCACCTCCACACACGTGCACGCCTACACGCTACACATCTTGGTGGAAGGGTTATTTTTGTTAAATTTTTTTCCCTTATCGAACTGAAAAACTCTCGATTTTTCCGACAAAAATATATGGAGGAGTTGTTGAGGCGGATATGCTTGGTACTTATATACGTTTCAACAACTCAAACATATATGAATAGTTAGCTAGGTTAGCTAAGATAGGTCGCGATTTTGTATGCAACGGGCAACAGCCAAGCCGAGGTGTGCCGTGCACCCTTGAGCTGGTTGCCAATATAAAATCGGCCGAGTGCCTTAAGCGCTCGCCTTAGTAGTCCGGTGAAGCTGTTAAGACCTTGCTAGGTCAATAGCGTAGTCAGTTCGAGAAAAAAAAAAAAGAGTGCAAGGCACACCTGGTCTAGGATTGTTGCGTATATACAACACCGCAAATCTAACAAAGCTATACACAATTGTACTTGTGTGTCTCACTAACAGTAATATTTATTTCAATTCTGGCTCTTTACAAATCTAAACTACTACAGTTCGAATATTGAAAAAAAAAATCAGTATATGTGTACCTATTTTGTGCATCTTATGTGAGGTGACCTGTTGTTTATAGGTAACGAGTACTGAGTCTCTTTATTACGTTAGTAACAAATTTGAGCGTTCCATTCCGAGAGATGAACCTAAGCTAGAGATTCTACCGGAGGGAACGCGACGTATGTGCGGGATCGTATGTAAGCGCCCGATGAAAGCTGCCTGGTAGCGAGTATTGTGGGCGTGGATGCAATCACGTATTTACGAGAGATCGAATAGTACCGATATCAGATATGTCAAAACGCGAAATCATATAGAGTACAAAACAAATACTAATCGCGTATGAGTTCTAATGGCGTGGTTGTCGACTGCATCTTAATGGGCTCCGTCAAAGCAGAGAATCAATAATAATAAAGATCCTTACGATCGTGTGATACCTATATAGTATTCAGAGCGGGTACATAGTAGTAAGTCATTAGTACACAGGTCAATAGTAATACCCTCGACATATACATATGTAATATTTATATTCAACACACAATGTTCAATTACCAAGGATTCAAAAGTATATATTTAGTACATGATAAACTAAACACAGGAGGGCTGCTTCTTAAATACAAAATCCACAGAAGTTTTAGTAATTAACAAATCATACATTAATTTTATAATATACTAATGATGGTCCAGGGACTATAAAGCATACCACCAATAATATACATTCAATGGTTCTAACCTGGGGCCCTAACCAATTTGCTTATCGACAATCACTAACGCAAATAGAAAACGGAAAAATGTATGGAGATTACATATCTTAACGCTATATCACGTGATATATATAGCTTTCAAATATGTCATGTCCATACATTTTTCCGTTTTCTATTTGCGTTAGTGATTGTCGATAACCAAATTGGTTAGGCCCCCAGAGAAGATAAATTTAGTTAGTTCAACTAAAAGCGAAACCATGTGTGGCTTTATTCGTATGTTTGAAATCTATCCCTTATATAGACTATATTCAGTTAATTTACTCTGTAACTCCGTTATCAGAGCGATAGTATTGGCTGCGAAGTGAAAAGGGTCCGTGCAATTTCCGTCCGTTTTTCCCGTTCTCTCAACGCCGATAGTTGTTCGAACTAAGTAGTTATATACTATAATGAAATTGTTTCACGTCGTTCAGGTCTTTTTTCTTACATCATAAAATAGCATAGGTTGAGTGACGAAGGTTGAAGGTCGAGGCCTCGCTACGTATAGAACGGACCCCTAATAAAGATTCTTGCAAGAGTAAATCTAATAATTTCTTTAAAAAAAATAAACCGTCACGGGACGCCTGTCAGATGCGAAACATCGAAATTGTTTTGTATAAGTTATATGCCTAAAACAATAAATTACGAAAGCTAAAGCGTTACAAATTTGTTCCATAAAATAATGACTGTTCATTTATTTTATTCCATAAATATTTATTTATTATACATGTTTCATATGTGTTTTACATATTAAAATGTAAAAAATGTTTCATATATTGTTTAAATAATATGATGCACATATGTTGTACCCTTGTGAAGTTATTTTAATATTTAGTTTATAGAGTACTTGACGCATGGACGAAGGACGAAGGCGAACCCTAATCTCTTTAAGTTACTAGAAAATATCATTAAATTTAATAGTAATTTTCTTTACAATGTATGTGTCATTAACACATAACATTACTAAAATTATATTCTGTAGTGATTAATCCATTTATTTTATTTACAGTTACAGCATTTGCAGTTGCATTTACCTGCGAATACGGCAGCGAGGTATGAGCACAAAAAATAGTTTCGTTTAAGTTTGCATATTGGGCGCGTGTGGTTCTGGAGTCTGCTTGTTTAGTTTGTTATATTTCCACGGAACCCTGTTTTGTTTTTCTTAAACAATAATCTACTCTTTAAATATGATATTAACCTTCTAATTCTCCTAAAAACCGGGGCAACCATTTCGGAGATTAGCAGACAGAAACAACAATTGTAAAAAATATTTTTTATTACAAGTTACATATAATATAAGCTGTTATTTTAACATTACATACAGACAATTGACTTTTCTTATGTACATATATAAAACAGTCAATATATTGCAAATACCCTTGTAGTACTATTATCCATACTGATATACTAATACTAATCATATATTAAAGAGGTAAAGTTTATGAGATTGTGACGTTTTAGGGGTAATCTCAGAAACTACTAAACCGATTTTAAAAATTCTTTTACCAGTAGAAAGCAATATTATTTGTAAGTATCATAGGTTATATTTAAATCCAGGAAATATTAAGACTTTTTTGTGATAGTCGGATTTATAAAGTCGGAGAAAAACAGCCAAAAGAAAAAGATTCTTACGAACGCTGCCTGAACGATGTGAGATATATAATTAAATTCTAGAGTAAAGTTTTGGAGCTTAATAATGTCTACAAAAATGTCAGTGACAGTATATGTCTAAGTTTTATATTTAAGTCACAAAAATATTTTTTATAAATATTTACCGCCCAAAGAAGTGTTTTTTTTTTTTATCGAACTGACTACGCTATTGACTTAGAAAGGTCTTATCAGCTTCACCGAACTACTAAGGCGAGCGCTTAGGGCACTCAGCCTATTTTATTTGACAACTAGCTCAAGGGTGCACGGCATACCTCGGCTTGGGTTGTTGCCTGAAACGTGCAATTCGTGACCTATCTAACTAACTATTCATACATATATGAGTTATTGGAACATATATGTATACCAAGCATACAACACATCTCAACGATTCTTATGTATATTTCGTGTCGGATAATTTTCTAAACTATTTCAGTTCGATAAGGAAAAGAAACAAAAACATTGGACTTTCATGTGTAAGCATGTATGCGTGCACGTGTGTGGAGGTGATATGTGGCCCAACGAAGTGGACACGGGTTAGCTAGTTGTTAATAAATAGTACAGATATTCTCCATAAAGCTATTAAAAATATTGAACAGTGTGCGGTAGGAAACATCCAAACTGGTGTACCAACGCTTCACGGCTTTAAGGACAATACAAGCGCGTTGTGGTAGAATTTCGCGGAGCTTCCGTTACGGGTCACAAATTGTTTTTGTATCCACTTTAATTATTTCCAGTTGACGAACTCGTACGAGTATAAAATTATTCTGGAAACGTCATAAGGGAAGAGAGAAGGGGAGATGATCCTCCGGCGCTCTCACTGATCGAACAAAACGTAACTTCACGTCGGTTTTCTATAAGAGGGTGGTACCACCCCGGACAAGCTGACCCATTCATACTGAAACTAGTTATAAATTGAGTGTGGCTCTACTACCTGAAATTCATTAATAATTATTTTGTGTTATTCCTATATCCTAGCTATATACTGTTCAGGAATGTTCTGTAGACTTTTTTATGATACACAATTTCATAACACATTATTTTAATGTATTTCTTAATAATAGTGAGCGCCCAGTGGTCCACATTCGACCATAGTGCTATGCCCAGTATCATCTTATGCAAAAGTAATTGATACACAGTACAATCAAATCATGAATCCAAAACAAGAGATGTTTTTAATACTACCATTAACTTTTGAAAATAAATTCATTTTGCTGCATCAAGTTGAACTGTCACCTAAAAATTTTGACATACAATAAAACCAAGGAGAATTAATTAATAATTGTTTCAGTGGTTCCATAAATGTACTGAAGATAAATTGTTTATCAATTAATTATTAATGGATATATATTATGGATTCACATTTTACATTATTGTAAAATTAACCTACGATTTGACCAATTGATTTCAAAGGGCATACAAGGCATGCAGCGTCATTCATGTTAAAATTATTATATTATTGTAAAATTAACCTGTAATTTAAACAGTTCGATTCAAAGAGCATGTAAGGTATGAAAAGTAAGTCGTGTTACAAATATTATAATAATAGTTATATGTTAAAATATCATTGTTGAATGTAGGATGAAAAAGGGTTATTGGAACGTAAGAGTAAAAAAATACATACAGTCGAGCATAGCAACCTTCTTCGCAACCTTTTTAGAAGTTCGTTCTTTATTGACAGCTGTCAAAATGTCTTTTTTATTTACATGCGTGTATATGTTGTCTAAAATTCAAGCAGTAGTGTGAGTAGTGCATATTTTTTTATTAATTTAATGTACTTCTAATGCATTTTATATAAAATAAACAGCTTTCTGCACTTCTCCGCCATATAAACTTTAACTATTCCAAATTTCTAGTTCAGCCGTTCACGGGATTTTGGTTAAAAAGGGGTACAAAAATTTAGCTTCACGTATTAATATATAGATACCAGCATTGCTTATGTAAAGGGTCGAAAAATATTATTATAGCTAGGTTACAATACACAGACTTTCGTCTACTTTCTATAAATACTAGCCTCTGCCCGCGACTTCGTTCGCGTTCTCAAAAGGAAAAAACATCCCGATTTTAAAACATTTTTCACCTGTGATCCGCTCCTTTTGGTCTTAACGTGATGATATATAGCCTATTACCATTCTCGATGAATGAGCTATATAACACTGAAAGAATTATTCAAATCGGACCAGTAGTTTCTGAGATTACCCCCTACAACGTCACAATTCACAACGTCACAAACTCACAAACTTTACCTCTTTATAATATTAGTATAGATAATATGCATATATGTCTACCTTATACATTGGAAAAACTTTGCCCTTTCATTGCGTAGTTAGACAAAAACAACGGGTAGGATAAATACCATCATATAAACAAAGTATAGTTTGGAATTAAAAGTGTCTGAAACAGTATCCTCATATTTATAATATACTACCTATGCTCGCAACTTCGTCTGCGTAGAATCCTGTGTAAAAAAACATGATCAATAAATCATCTTTTCTCTCGTACCTAACTCGAGCCGCTATTAAAACTACAACAACTTTTGATACAGGTGACCAATTTTAATGAAACAGGGATTAAGTTACTCCCGAGAATATGCTTTATGATTTTCTTTTTCTCAGTTTTAATGTGAATCCGTACTGGTTAAGCAATGATGCGTGTTCATACAAACAGACAGGCAGAAATTTCTAAAAAATATTGAAATGTAGTTAGTTATTCCTAGACAATTGCAACATTTTTTAACGAAAATCAAAAAGTACAGACACGTTATATTTACCTTCTTATTGTATGCGTAGCTTTTTATTTTATGTGTCGTTTCTTGTTAGTTTTACGTCTTTGTACGTCTCTTAGAACGGTGCTCATACCGCGACGACAATGCGCAATAAAAATGCAAACTTGTCAACACGTTTTGTGTTAGGCGCTTTAACAAAAAAATATTCAAATTTTAGATTACTTTAAATATTCTAGAAAACACTTTTTATTATGCTTTGTATGATTTTTAATATTGTAAATTAGCATGGTTTATAAATCTAATAGAATAAAAATCTCGTGTCACGGTGTTTTTTTTTTGTCTGACTACGCTATTGAGCAAGGTCTTAAGCTTCACCGGGCTACTTGTATCACGGTGTGTGGTTGAACTCCTCCGTAATGGCTCTACTGTTTTTATGAAATTTATGTATATTAGTTAGGTATCAAAATAGATCGTAAAGTATATTTTATATCTCTAGGTGATTAGGGTGTCCCTATCCACAATTTTATTTCAATTTTTTTTTGAAAATTTTCCTTTTTTTTGTATTTGCCGTCAAAAATACTTATAACACAAATTTTCACCATCTTTACCTTCATCCCACCCTTTTATTTTTTATTCGCGATTTTACTATCTTTATATGAAAATTATTCAACGGTTGTTCTTATTTCAAACAAATTTAATGTGACTGAATGACAGACTACGTCCACTTCATCGAAATTTCTTCCACGCTTGCGGAGTAGGTCCTTAAATTGTATAGATTTCCAATTGGAAACGGTGGAAGTCGCTGTAATCGGGTTCTAGGTTTTTTGAGATTTTTCGAGTTTGGCAATGGGTAGTGTATATCACACAGATGAATTTTCGCAGGTCGGCTAGTAAGGTACTAAATATATAATATTATTGTATTATTTTTTATCAATATGTTTCAACAATGAAATAAAGTTTGTAATACAAACAAATCTACATATATACACACCTCAGTTATTAAACTAAGATACAACGATCTTTCTTTTTAAAAAAAATCCACCTATTCCAAGTTTTATGTAAATTGATAGGTCCCGAGCCATCAAGGATCTCAATCTCATTGAATATTCAAATTTAAGACAAAATTGAAAATACCTTGGCATCGGCCATTAATTCTGTCACCGCCGGGTCCTGGGGTGCTGGCTTGTAATCGTTATAAATGGATGTAGCTCCACGCACAAATTAATCAGTGTTTGAAATGATTACACTAGAATCGATTGAGCTTTACAAAATTGCTGTTGATCTCGTCGTTTTGATCTTCATTATTTTGTAATGTTTAAATCACACTTACTGTTTCAAATGGTCAATACTTGATATTTAAACCAAAAAGATGTGGATACATAATATTTTGTCAAAACAAATAGCACGATAACGCACACATACGTACATTAATATTGTAACGCCACACTGTCTTAAATAAAATGTGGTAATAAGATGGCATATTCCCAATATTGGTAATTTGGAGGTAAAAAAGAAAGAGTTATTATATGTTGCTTAGATACGGGCGTATTGACGAGGCAGCGATCAAAAATAAGCTAGCAAACTAAATTTTAACAAGCCTCTGTCGAAGTCTTTGTGATGTATCTACAGCTTTCCAGTTTTAATATAATTGCTTGATGTAACAAAATACCGTTGGCAGCATCTGGCATACGTCATATCCTTGTCAAGCATTGGAGCGTCAAAATCCAGTGCACTAGAAACCATTCCGCACGCAAATCTATCATCTATAGCTGTGTTTTCTTGTGGATCAGATAGCACCAGTTCTTCTAGAAGTTTAGCGTATTTACCATTCTAGACCGCATCATCAGATATTATGCTGAAATGGTAAAACCTGTAAAAACCTAAACTGACGTGGAAAGCGAGATAATAAAACTCGAAGTACGTAAAACAGACTCTTTGTATTCTTAGTGCCTAGATTGGTCCAGATAAACCTCCTAGTAGCCCACGTTGAGGTATGCCCATAGTTCGACGAGGATCTACGTTCTCGTGACAAAAACGTAGGGTGTCACAATTCGGAAGTGGGGGTTCACGAAAATGTATCTGCTTTCAATAGTGAAAAACTAAAATGTTGGCTTGATTTCACAAATTAATTCGTGATTGGAACTCAGCCGCAACGTAAATTTTCATAGTTAGATCTATTCTTCACATTCTTCGTCGAGTATTGGGAATATAGTAGACAAATAGGTGCAGGGGGTCCACTGGAACCAGCTAAATTTTGAAAGTGCTCTATGAGAAAAAAGTCTGGGAATCTCTGGTTTACATTTAACTTCATATCTGGTATTTATGGTTACAATGCAAGACATATTTAATTAACAATAGATTTAAACGTTTCAGCCAATCTGCTAAAAAGGCTGACATACTCGAGACATAGAGCTACAAAGCTATGAATTATAAAAGGAGATCCACAGAACCTGGATTAAATTATTAGCCTTATAATATGAGGTCTTTAGTTCAGACATTTCTCACGAATGGTGGTTTCATTAAAGTAAAAATGATTTCAATTTAAACCGACATAAATTCTTGGAGCGCTAAAATCTAATATAACGGAATCCAAACGCTCGTCTGTGCCTTGTTAACCCGGCTCAATGTCTTCTCGTAATTACAAACTGCGTCTGTCGTACTATTTATTTGGTGATGAATTTAGGCAGAGTATTCATTGACTTAATGTTTTATTTCGAGGCATTTCATCAGTAGCGTATCATATTTTATTAATATCTTATCATTAAGAACTTTAATTAAGTGGTCTTGAGTTATCCCCAAGATTTATGAAAGTAGGTCTAATTGAAAGTATTTAAACAGTTAATATGTAATAAATTACTAATATAAAAAAAATATGCTCACGGATACGATTTTTACGTAAAAAAAACTACATATAAGCAAAAAAAAAGGTACGGACCAAGAGTCTGGATAATAAAACAAACTACAAAAAAAAAAAATGAAAATATTTAAACATTGCCTTACAGCAATTTCAAACGCATGGCTTTTTGCATTAGTTATGTGAATTGTAATGTATATAAAGACGGTTTTGTTGACATTTTTTTATTATAGTATCTATTATAACAACTTATCATTAGATCCTCTTTATTCATCAGTAGTATACCATGAATCCTAAGCTTTAATATTACCTCAATTTGAAATTCATCCAATAACAATTGTAGATGATTCACAATTTCCCGAAGAAAATTATTTGGTGAGAAATCTAGTCAATACTTAGATGAAGCAAACAATGTAAAAAACTCAGTTTATATATTAATAAGAGGTGTTTCTATACTTTATGGGTTTTATAGAGATGTGACAGTACATACAGACAATATGCTAAATCTGGAAGGGAGCTGACTCTCAAGTAGCGTTGCCGAAACATGTCTATAAATTTCTTTGCAATAGTTTTCTTATCTTGGGGTTTGTAGTTAGCTAGGTGTGAATTCGAAAAAATATTACAGCCATGCCACAGCTTCATTACAATAATTTGCAAGCTTAATGCATGTTCCATGTCTACTTTAATGGAGACTGTTTCCGAACACGCTACTAATGAGACATTGTTGCTTCATATACTTTATAACTTAATATTATTGTAACGACTTAGGAGTCTATCTATAAAATTGATTTACCTTTTACTTGAGTTTACCTGAATGTACGGAAGATTGATGCGATGATGACCGCTTTCTGAGGTGCTCGGTTAAACTATCATTAGTTAATGACTTAATAACGTTATCCATAAGATAAATTGTCAATGCGTTTCTGAGTACACAACGAGTTGTCAAATAACTATGAAACCCATAACTACTTCTTTGATGTTCACTAGATGGCTTTTTTCTGAAAAGAGTGTTAAAAATTAGTTGTATTATTTTAATTCATAACTTTTTTTATGCTATTGGTGGCAAACGAACATGCGGGTCACCTGATTGTAAGTGATCCCCGCCGCCCATAGACACCTGCGATACTAGAAGAATCACAGATGCGTTGCCGTTGTTTACTTAGTTGTAATATATGATTAAAAATACTTTGGAGATTAGTTGATGGCTTAATTTTATTTTATAAATATTTACTAAGAAATATAATTATATTAGATATAAAAATTTTTAATTCGTTAGTTGTTCGTCAATGATTACATTGCCAAGATATTACAAACTATTTAAATTGTGAAATAAAATTTATCGAACAGATAAACTCCCAGATTGTACAGTTAACTTTAACGGAGGTTTATCATATGATTGTGTGTTCAGAAACCCAATTTCACAAGTTATAGAACCCATACTGGTATTGAACAGATAAATGTTACTCAGAAACTGGGCATTAGTTGATAGCGTGTTCGACCACCACGTCGATGGGCCTAGGTTCGAATCCTTGCAACTGAGTCGGATCGTTCCATAACCATAACATAGAGGTAGGGCTTATTTTAAGTCTGCATAGCAAACTAATACCCTCAATTGAATATCTGCAGCCAGGTATTTGTTGGTGTGTTCCGATAGCTGTGCTTGAGAGCCAGCAACCTCAATTCAGCATGTTTTCATTTAGACTACATCGTAATCTAATGCCGGATGAGATTGTGTTCAAACTTTAAAATGTATTTCTGGGGGTATATTTCGCTCCCACACACCAGACTAGGTCCCCCTCGGTGGCGACTTAATCCTAGGACCGTTCCCTCGGAGTGGAGCGTTTGAGTACGCTGCTCGTGCGATATACTCACACAAAACTTACAATACTACAACAACATTACAAATGTTACCTCCACACACGTGCGCGCACACATGCTAACACATGAAAGTGGAAGGGTTTTATTTTTCCCTTATCGAACTGAAATAGTTTAGAAAAATTATCACACAAAATACATATAAGAATTGTTGAGGTGTGTATGCTTGGTATACATTTATGTTTCAAAAATTATAATAACGACTTCTGTAAAGTAACAAAAAATTGCTGCGCTAAAAATTTGTAAAGGTGTTACAGATAACAATATTGCAATCCGTTCTTCTCTAATTTTTACGTCGAGGAGGAAGACGTCGAAGAATGCCAAACCAATGGAATGGTCTAGCTATAGGAATCATAAAGTTTCCCTCTATTATAGTAAGCAAAGATTGTTTTGTACAGAACTTAACTTACTTTCGACAAAACATAATCACAAATGCTTGGTCAGTGATTTTACAACAAATCGCAAGAAGCCTAGAGTTATATTTTTCTTTCTGACTACGCTATTGACCTAGCAAAGTTTTTATAGCTTCACCAGACTACCTAGAATGACACATATGCGGTCATGTATGGAATTTTGCTCGCCTGTCTTGAAACTACGAGTACCTTCTCGATGACTGGGAGATCATAGATGCAGTCGTGACCAAAAATATGGCTCCGTTTTAATAGTGTAATGACATATCGTTTGTAATAGTGAGTGTTATGTTTACCCAATACCTGTCTAATATGACACATATGTCTAACATGACTTTTGTAGGTGGTAGAGACACATTGAAGTTATTACTGGATTCAACATGAGTGGGTGGGCTCAACCGGGGTAGTACCACACTCTCACAGAAAACTGTCGTGAAGTAACAGTGCTTGCATTGTTGCGTTTCGTTCGGTCAGTGAGAGCGCCGGAAGCCTACCTCTCCTCTCCTTTCCCCTCTTCTCTTCCATTCTTCCTTTCCCCACCCCCAACATAGGCTGGCAACGCATTTGCGACTCCCCTTGTGTTGCAAGTGTTTATGGAAAGTGGCGATCACTTAACATCAGGAGACCGATGACCATGACCATTTGCCTGCTATCATATAAAAAAAAAAACATTATTATTTCCATAACAAAACTACTCCAGCTAGACCTTGGAGCAATAAAAAATCCGTAAGATTACTGTACGACATTGCTTGTATAAAGCTATATAATAAAATAATAACAAAAATTATATAAAACAAAATAAGCAAGCAAGGTATTGATAGATCCTCGTTAATGTATTTCGATTTTTTTCTTTCAAGCAATATCTGAAGACGTTTATGAAGGCTGATATGACAGTGATAATCGGAGATGAATTGTCGATATCTCGATGGTTACGTTTATGGAATTTGTTGTGTGTTTTGTTTTATTACTACAAAATAAATAATAGTTAAAAGGGAAACTAAAACACACTCTTATAAGTAACTGAAATAATAAGTAGAACGGTACAAAGAGCCTTAAAACAAGTGAGTGTGTACTTATGCACACGCGTTAGAAGTTATATTTCTTTGGCTTATCTTTTCAAAAATTTCATATTTCACCTTATTCTACGTTTGTAGAAAAAACGACACTAACAATAGAAAAAAGGTATTTAATACATTGAAAGTTTTAATACAAAGAAACAAAATGTTGACTATAGCTAACTTTAGGGTGTCGATTTTTCGTGACTGTTCGCGCGCATAATAATAACTTCAGAGTGTCGGTTTTTCATGACGATGTGCGAACGCATCGTAAAAATTTACTTATCATTTTCCCTAACGCGCCAAAAAAAGTAGAGTATAACTTCAAAAACATTCCATGCTCTCTTACAATCAAATTAACTATAGCAAAAACAATCCATATATTAAAATTAATAACTATTTTTTAACTCTGTTTTACGATAATTTGTAATGTGTGTTTAGTTTATTTTAACAATTATTTATTTTTATTTGTATCTTCAAAGTTTAGTATTTTTGATAAATAATTTGTATAAGTAAATTAAACTTATGGGTCAAATTTATTACTTTACCACGTACATGTGGAACATGGTGTAGAAAACTAATAAAGTTAACTCAATGTATCAGGTCTAATTACTACCTACTTTTCTCTCTTAGTGAAGTCGCGTCGCCATAAAAACTACAATAACTTATCATAGACTAAACCAATTTCAACGAAGCAAAGACTAAATGTTACTCGAAGGTATGCTTTATAATTTCCTTGAAAAGTCATTTTCATGAACTCAGTACTTTAATAGTGAAACGTGTTCATACAAACAGATAGATAGACAAAAAAAAATTCTAAAAATGTTCGAAATGTATTTTACTAACTATACAAAGACACCTGCAACATTTTTTTTTCAGAAATCTAAAAATTTACACGTTAGATTTACATTTTTATTATATGTATAGATTGTATTCTTATCGCTCTTTGATAAGTGTGTTAAATTTAATTTGGAGTTTTGAAATGTGTTAAAATCACGTTCAAATGAAATAATTAAAGAGTTTTTTTGCGGCATTTTAGTCTGTCATGTAGTGGATTTTATATTTTATTCATAATCTCGTGTTAATTGACTCTATATTGTGTAAAATTGGTGGTGTTTTATGTGACATGGTTAATTGTGGATAAGGGAAGTGAATAGAAAATAATACCACGAAGCTTGAAATTCTGAGATGCCACAAAAACTCCCTGGAACCACCATCTTGTTGAAACATTGAAATAATCGCACGACATATTTATTACCTAAATATCGATCTCCTAACTTGTCCTGATAATTTTAAACCTATGTTTGACTTTACTACTTGCTACACGGTTAGAGATATTTGAACAATTTTGTTTTATAGACTCTAAGATTAAGAAGATAAAAAATGTCTCATATATTATATAGAAGATTTGGCGCTTATGCCTTTACATTAACTTGGACATAGAAGAAAACTAACTAAAGAATACATAAGAACTATCTATATTAACAGCTTTAGAATTGGTAAAAGAAACGACTTAAAAATGAAGAAGATACAAAGGAAGGTTAAAAATGTACAAAATATTATATAGAAGATTTGGCGCTTATGCCTTTATATTAACTTGGACACAGAAGAAAACTGGCTCAAGAATACATAAGAACTACATACTATATTGACAACTTCAGAATTGGCAGTATAGATTAATTCCTTCGCCTGTCCTATTGGACGCATATTATTACTGCTAAATAATCACATAAAAGAATACAGGTGAAGCTATTAAAAACGTGTTAAAACCATTGCATGATCGAGGAAAGTACCAAGTAGTAACATGAAGTTGTTCGTTGGTAAATTGTGACCGTCCTTAGATTCTAGGGTCGTTGGTACCATGGCACGTTAAGGGCGCGTCTATAATTTACTTCAGATTAATTGTGAAAGTCGAACACGCTCAAGGAGGGTTTCAAAACGTCTGGACCTCACAAAGAGCTTGTTTACACGCTCCAGTATTGTTCTGTAATAAACCAGAGAATTCAATTTCATTTTGATATTTGCGAATGTAATGTTTATTTTGTAAATTAATTCGCGATTTAAACTTTTCGAGACGTATGGAAACATTTTGATTTTAATAACGTCTTGAATTGTTTGAATTATGGAAATGTTTTATAAAATTTAATTATGATAATGAAGAAACAATATGTTATATTTAATTTGGATTTCCTTTTTTTTAAATTTACTTTATTTTTCCATTTTTAGTGTACATAAATATATTTTACTAAAACATGCGGGTCACCTGATAGTAAGTGATCATCAACTATTGTACATTTTAGTATTTGTATCCATGTGGGGTTACTCTTTAATTGTTTATCATTACTGCCTGACCTCTATCGAAAAACGTTTGTAGCCAAAATAGTATTTTGAAAAACTATATATCTGCTAGTGAAAATATGTTAATATATTTCAGTGGTTAGCCTGAACAAATGACAGATAATGTAATTTTATTTATGTATTTATGTTATCTCCTACTTTAACTTACTGTTAAAACTTACAAAATTATAAACTATATTCGAATTTCGCCTAGTGGAAAACCATAAGTAGATATTATCTGTAATTGTATCTTAAAAACGTACGTAGATACAAATTACAGCTTCAAACACGTTGATTGTATGAAAAATAGCACGTTGTATCGTAAAGACACACGATAGAAGTGAAACTTTTATATTGCAGGGAAACATTTTAATTTTAAAAATACAACAAAAAGCTAACGTTACGCGGTGTCCCCAGGCTTAACTTTGGTTATTAGACAAGAGCAGGTGTTTTTAACACACACAGTGTTTATTCACATCATCTTTCGTCAAGAAAAGGTTGCCGATTATAATTAAAAAAAAAATATATTTAAAATTTATTTTTTATTGATAACATTCTGAAGCTCATTCATATCTACCATACAAAAAATGATTGAGAAATGTAGAAGAAATAAATACTAAATTGATTATATATATACCTTCAAATCTATACTAATATTATAAAGCTGAAGAGTTTGTTTGTTTGTTTGTTTGGTTGAACGCGCTAATCTCAAGAACTACCGGTCCGATTTCAAAGTTTCTTTTTGTATTAGATAGCTAATTTACCGAGGATGGCTATAGGCTACATATCATCACGTTAAAACCAATAGGAGCGGAGCACTAATGAAGAATGTCTGAAAATCGGGCTATTTTTACGGCATCCGCTGCGTGTCAATGTCAGTATTATATGCGTTGCCATGGTAACATGATAACACTTATCGGAAATATTAACAGGGTTTATTTTTGTGTTCCTGTTTGTGTTCCTGTTCAAAAGTTTATTCTACGTTATTTTTAATTCCAATTTTTGATTATACGTAGAACGTTGCAATCGCAAACATTTTTAAAGTCTATTTCGTGCTGCTATTCTAAAAGGTTAGTAGTAATAATATTCGTCCATCAATACAGGCGAAGGAATTAATCCATACTGCCAATTATGAAGTTGTCAATATAATAATAAACGCCAAAAATTCTATATAATATTTCGTAAATTTTTATCTTCTTAATTTTCAAGACCGCAGAATACATGCTCAGTGGTATTATTTTTCATTCATTTCACTTATGCACAATAAACAAACCATATTAGATAAAACGCCACCAATTTAACACAATATAGAGTCAAATAACACAAGATTATGAATAAAATATAAAATCCCCTACATAAGAGACTGAAATCCCGTCAAAAACTCCTCAAAAAGTTTATTCTACGTTAGTTTTGTTCTTAATTTTTGCTTTGTGATATATTACGTATTATAAGAAGAAAGTGTTTGTATATAATATTAAAATAAATACTTTTTGATGAATACATATATCTGCGGTGCTACAAATATCAATTTTTTTTTTAATTCTGTCAATATGTCTGTTTTTTTTTATTTGTTCCGGGTAATCTCCGAAACGGCTGGACCTATCTGAACGGTTTTTTTTTTCTTAGAAATTACTACGCTATTGACCTAGCAAGGTCTTAACAGCTTCAACGGACTACAAGTAATATTTGAACGGGAATTTTACGGGCAAATAACTATGTTGTGATGAACTGTTATCTGTGCATATATAGTACATATTTCGTATGTGTGAAATTGACCAAAAATATGTTGTTCACTGTAAACATGTGCGTGTGATGTACATTGTACTGGACTCCAAGAATAAATATAATTGAAAGTCATATGTTTATATGTTATTTAAATTATAGCAAGGTATATTAATATCTTGATTATATCAACAATATGGACATGTTATATCTATATAATAAAAGATTTAACACATACTGTACGATAATGTATAGATTAATATTTTCATTACCTTCTTATATAGCGTAAGTGAGCACTGAGGGTGATACATAGATAGTAGTTTAAAGTTCCAGCTATGTGGCTTATGATAAATCCCATCCCATTCGATACACTATTAGTATTCACATATATAATGTAAATGTTACCTGTTACTGTAGATGATGTGCGTGTCATACTTACAAATATTTTTGAAAGAGTATTATTGTTATTTACACATCTAATAACAATTTTAAATTTATTTAATATGTTCAAAAAACGCGTGCGAAGCCGCGGGTAACAGCTAGTAAATAATAAATGGAAGTGAAATTTTATTAACTCAGAGAAATTCTATTAGGTTCATTGCAAAAATAAATAAATCATATCTAACAAACTTCTGTTCAAGTCGTATCGGATTTCTGTTTCGAACTACCGTCAAGTAAGCGTTTAAAACTTATTTATTTAGTACTAGCCTCTGCCCGCGACTTCGTTCGCGTGAAATAGATATATTAACCCTAACACTAACACGCAGCAGTTCTCAAAAGGAAAAAAACATCCCGATTTTGAAACATTTTTCATCTGTATTCCGCTCCTATTGATCTTAGCGTGATGATATATAGCCTATAGCCATTCACGATGAATGAGCTATATACCACTGAAAGAATTATTCAAATCGGACCAGTAGTTCCTGAGATTACCCCCTACAACGTCACAACATCACAACGTCACAAGCTCACAAACTCACAAACTTTACCTCTTTATAATATTAGTATAGATCAACAACTCTTCCATTTAAGTTATTTAACTTGATGTCAGTTAGATTTTTTTATACTGTTTAGGTGTTTTTTTATATCACTGGAGGCAAACGAACATCTGATGTTAAGTGATCACCACCGTCCATAGACAATTGCAATATCAGGAGAGTCGTAAGTGCGTTGCCAGCCTGAGTTGTTAAGAAGGAAGAGGAGGGGAGAAGGACTTTCGGCGCTCTCACTGACCGAACGAAACGCAACAATGCAAAAACTGTTACTTCACTTCGGTTTTCTGTGAGAGGGCGATACTACGCCGGACGAGCCGACCCATTCATGCTGAAAGCAGTTGTAGCATCAGCAGGGCTCTACCTATAAAAAGTTTTAAACAAAATCTCACGGTGTGTTAAATGGCGTTGTGGTTTTAAATGGTAAGCATGCTAAATTTGAGAGAGGCTAGTTTACAAGAGTAGCTATCGGAACACACCTATAATTGCTTGATATTTGCGTGATAGAGAGAAAATTCTATAAATAATAGTGAAAATTTTACAAAATCCGGTCCTAGTTATACTACATACAACTAAAGTTACACATTGATAAGGGAAAAGTGATATTGTTTTATTCTCTTACCGAACTAAAATAGATTAGAAAAATCATCCGACATAAAATACGTATAAGAGTTATTAAGGTATGTATTCTTGGTACACATATATATTTCAATAACTCATATATGTATGAATATGTAGCTTAGCTTGAGTTAGCTCAATTACGTCGGGAATTGCATGAACTAGACAACAGCCCAAGCCGAGGTGTGCTGTGCACCCTTGAGCTAATTGTCAAAATAAAAGCGGCTGAGTACTTTAAGCGCTCGCCTTAGTAGTTCGGTGAAGTTGTTAAGGCCTTTCTTGATCAAAAGCGTAGTCAGTTCGAGAAAAAAAACTTTATTTTATAATATGTGTATACTATCTTTGTTCGTATTAATGTAAATTAAAATAATCCTTCGGGAACAGGCGTAAAAGCGTGACAAACTGACGTTCGAACTCGTAATATCAGACAGAAATAGATCCTATCATACATAGATCTATATAAATAGCAAGCCATATTTAATTTCAGATGAATGACCGTACTGGATATATTTAAAATTTACCCATATAATTTTTTTTTATTGAACGAAATAGTTTATTGTAGGCGTTTTTCTTTTATTGACGATGGCGTTACTTTGTATTAATCCATCATTAAATATTATTGTCGGCTTTACTTTGCACTTCCGTCTGGAATAGATTGGCCGCTACCACGTCTCACTGCAACGAAAAACATTAGATTTTATTTGTCCTAGTGTACTGGAAAATGTTAAATCTAAAATAAGTAATAGAGAGAGCAAACTATTAGTAAGTAAAACAATAAAATTAATTGAAAACGCTTTCCTTGGTTGACGGTTGAACTTGTCCGCGATTAACACTGTTGGTGCGGAACTATAAATATATAAATAATTAAAATATATTAGAAATTAAGAAAAACAATACTGAAAAAACCGCGAATCCTGAAAAAATCCAAAATGCAGTCATCGCTAGCAGTCTAAAGTTGGCTAGTTTTCTGTTACCCAAAAATGACAATATAGCAAACGAACTATATATCTTAAAGAACTTCAAACAGTGCCCCTCAAACAGACGCTATAAATAGCCTACTAAAGCCAAAGCCCACAAGAAAATTGAAAAGCTAAGAGATCCTATTAGACGTTGTAATTATGTATAACTAGCTTCTGCCTGTGACTTTGTTCATGTGGAACAGTTACTTTAGGCTAACGCTAACATGCAGCAGAAGCTCTCAAAAGAAAAAATAACTCTTTTGAACCATTCTTCATTGGTGCTCCGCTCTTATTTTTGCTAGCGTGATATATAACCTATAGCTTTCTTTGATAAATGAGTTTTTTTTTTTTTTAACTTTATTTTTGGCAATCAATCTTTCAGATTATTACTGCCATTGTCGAGTAATCAATAATATTACAAGCGTCGTATGATCATTATAATATCAAGCGTCGTGTCAATCAATATTCTAACAAGATGGTGGGTCTCTTGTTAGAACCCTCCAGGGAGTTTTTGTGGCACCTTAGAATTTCATGCTCCGTGGTATTATTTTCCATTCACTTCACTTATGCACAATAAACTAACCATATTACATAAAAAAACCACCAATTTTACACAATATAGAGTCAAGTAACACAAGATTATGAATAAAATATAAAATCCAGTACATGACAGACTGAAATCCCGCCAAAAACTCCTATAAATGAGTTATCTAACACTGAAAGAATTTTTAAAATCAAACCAATAGTTTAACATTAACGCGTTCAACCTACAAAACAAATAAACCAAACCGTCCAGCTTTATAATATTGGTATAGATTACTAATTTTATGTCGTACTTAACTCCAGTCGTCACTCAAATTACAATAATTTTTGATAGAGAGGACAGCTTTTAATGAAACAAAAAATTTGTTACTTATAAGGATATGCTTCATAATTTACTTTGGCAGTAATGCGTGGTCCTACAAACAGACATACGAACAATTTTCTAAAAAATAATCGAAATGTATTCTATTACTTATTTCTCTATTACAGGCGTTCTACCTGTAACATTTTTTTTCATGAAAATCGATAAAGTGCAGGCACTTTAGATTTAAATTCTTATTGTATACTAGCTGACCCGTGCAACTTCGTCTGCACCAAATTGGTTATCACTGGTTTCCATTGTATTTTTAAACGCGAAAAAATTGAATAAAACTGATACCTGATTACAGCCACAACTACCGTTTCCAATTGTGAATCCAAACTATCCACGGATTCACTGAAACATATACCCAGATTACATGTATTTTTTTTTTAAATAAGCCTAGTACCCGTTCGTAGCACCATCAAACACTCCGTTGTTTGTAGTCCGGTGAAGCTGTTAAGACCTTGCTCGGTCAATAGCGTAGTCATTTCGAAGAAAAAAAAACATCTACCAGGATCAATTAAGATAAAAACTAACCTACATAAAACTAAATAAACATCTCTACCACTTACTTTATCATAACTATTCTCAACTTGTATTATAACCTTTTTATACTCCATTGTATTAAAGAAAAATATACGAACACCGTATCGAAGCGTCAGACATCGCGCCGAAGCGTCGTCAACTGTCACTTGCTTGAAACTATTGTCTAAGAGTTATTCATAGACTAATTATTATTTATTACACAGAGTGTATATAACAAAAGTTAAATTTAATAATAATACTTGACATTGTCAAAAAATTGTCTAGGACTTATGTAAGATCAAGGGCGCGTTCCACATGACGTTCATAACGCTCATAATAGTCTTTTTAGCCAAAATAGGCGATCGTAAAAATGTAATTAGTTGATGCGGTAAAGAATATCTATATTAAATAACATATTGTATTTAATGGATTTATTAAATTTATTAATATACCTACAGAAAATATATTAATTATGTTTTGATAATTCTAAATTCTATTGAAAAATGTTGTGAATCGTAAAGTTCTATATACATATTAATTTATAATTTTTTTTATTAGACCAAAAAGGCCATTTTTATTTTTAATGATAATTAAATCCATTTAATAATAATAAAAATTTACTGTTAAGATTTTTTTTCGAACTGACTACGCTATTGACCTAGCCAGGTCTTAACAGCTTCACTGGACCACTATGAAATTGTAACTTAACTTTTGCTTTATTTTTCTAGATCGCCATTTGTATTATTTACCTGAATGCTCAAAACGCTCCATAATGCGTTCCACTCGGGTTTACGATTTTAACGCTCGAGAGTAAGTGGAGCGGGAAAACTCGTGAGCGTGAGCGTTGTGAGCGCTTACTGCAACGCATTCCTAAAGAAAAAACAATAATAACTCGCCTTTAGTATTTGCAACGTATTTTCATATCTTTATCAATCGGTTGGCATTGACATTTGTAATTGGGAGCAGTCATAGATATCTGTTAAAGTAAAATAAACCTTATTCTTCTAATAAATAAGCATAACTAATAATAACTTAATCGACTATGTCGCGGACCGGCGTCGCGCATGCGCACTCCTCACAACAACACGACCAGCCATGCGGAACGCACGCGTCATAATTTTCATATTTATTTATTATTTGTGTTTTATAAACGCGAGAAGATTTGACACGAGGTGTAAATTAGTTCGTGAGTTGATAAAAGTCGGCATGCCTAGTGATTTATTTTTAGGACAATGTAAGTATTTAAATATTATTCATAATTTAGCATTATTTACTTTGCTGCTTTGGTTAGTCTACATTATTAATATTTTGCTTTGGCAACATGATTTTCTTAGGGTCCTCTGCGTTACGTTAATGCAACAATGAATGCCACAACACTAATTGGTTTACTTTTGTCCGTTAGTAACCATTATTTTTTTTTATCGAAGCACGACATAATGACTGCACTATGCCTGATGTTAAGCATAGTACAATCCAAAAACATCGGCAACCACCGAGAGACAGATTATCCATCGCCGGTCGCCGCTGTCATGCTGGCTGTAATGACGAAAGTCACCCGGTACTGGATATGCACAGGCTGATCCCGAAACGCGACGAGCAGAAGCGAGTCACTATGACGGGCTTTTTAGCCATATACATGGTGGTTGCGACCCGGTCGGGCTGTAAAACCCTACCACCCCGCTTTCGCCATTGCTTCGTTCGTTATTCAGCAGGGTGCAACACGTGCAGGTGAGGTTGGCTTGGGTGTCTCAAGTCTTAAGATGTTACTCGACACCCCTTACACCCCAATTTCGTATTACATGCATACTGGTTATAGCCGAGTTTACGTTCGGCTACATCTGCCTACTTAAATAAATGAATGGATAAAATGCATCAAAAATACTATTCGTGTGTCTGTTTGCTTCCTAAGCTTTCCTAAACTACGCAACTTTGATGCGATTTCCAGTAACATTTGGATTTTTTTTCTAGAAAGGTTATATGTAGCGCCTAAATCCAATGATAGATATAATAATATTTTAGAGAAATGTACGTTGAAAGTGTTCTTTGCAACATGTCATTTATATCAATATCTTAGATAATAATTATTTTATTTAATAATTAATTTAAACTTCGCAAGATAAAAAGCAACGGGTCTGTCCTTATGACCACACGATAGTAGAGAAAACTTTAAATTGAATATTAAAATTCATAACGGACGTATTCTTATACTTTTATATATATATATATAATATTATTATGATTATACTAAGCACTTAATTATTGGAACGATGAAGACTTACTGCCAGATGGTACGAGGTTGGAGACGACTGAAGACTAAAATATAAACAATTCAGATCGTCAAATTCTGAAACTACTATTTCATAAATATTACTCTCGACCAGGATTTTATTTTAGTTTTGTAAACTAGATTTTACTCGCGACTTCGCTAAAACTTAAAAATTAAATACAATCTATATATACTATTAGTTAATAATATAGCTTTCTGTAAGTGAAAGAATATTGATTCGGTAGAAATCAGTTGTTTTATTTCAGATTAGACTCTGCCTGCGACTTCTACCGCGTGAATTAGTTACTTTGGACTAACGCTATCACGCAGCGGAAACTCTCAAAAGAAAAATCTTTATTAGTGCTCCGCTCCTATTAATATTAGCGTGATAATATATAGCCTATAACGTTCCTCGATAAATTAGCTATATAATACTAAAAGTGTTTTTAAAATTGGACCAGTAGTTCCTGAGATTAACCCCTACAACGTCACAAACATAGAAACTTTACCTCTTTATAATATTAGTATAGATTTTACATTACAATATTTACGTGATTATTTAGTTCACCTCAGCTTTATTTACTTAACCTGTGTTCCCGTCAACTGCAAGAATATAAGTTTTTAAATAACTAAATAATACTTCATACGTATTTAAATTGATTCAGTGACGATATAACTCAACAAGGTCAATGTTCATTGTATTGTTCTGTTAATGAAAAGCAATAGGTACTTAAATATATCGGAAAATTTTGTTGTTAATAATATCTTCCGATATTTTTATAATGAACGTATTAATTACGAAATAACAAGGGAAAATGCGTGCTTATTAAATATAATTTATACAATAACGTCAGTAGACGGGAAAATAAAAATACCCAACAAGGTAACGTAAAGGTAAGGTATTATATCTTGAATACACAAACAAACATTACGCACGCAAACAAACACACAAGACATTCTTCTTCTTCTTATTCTTGTTTTGGCTCCGCAGAAGCATTCGCCAGTGTCAATGTTTTATTTCAATAGAGATTACAACACATTTCGTACAATAAGTGTCATTTGATTATTTCAATGGTCCAACAAGATTGTGGGTCCCTTGTTAGTACTTTCCAGGGCGTTTTTGTGTCATCTCAGAATTCATGGTCCATTATATTATTTTCCGTTCATTTCACTTATGCACAATAACAGAACTGTACAAAATATAGAGTCAAATAACACAAGATTATGAATAATATATGACCACTCTATGACAGACCAAAATCCCGCCAAAAACTCCCCAAGACATTCAAATACTATCCTTAAACTTGCTCATACACTCATTGTATTTAGTTATTTTATTTTTGGCAATCAATCCTCTGGTAGATTATCACTGCTATTGTGGAGTAGGTAATGATATACAAGTTTCTTGCGATCATCTTAATAAACTAACAAGGTAGTGGCCGCCTTGTTAGAACTTTCCAGGGAGTTTTGGTGGCATCTCAGAATTTCATGCTCCATGATATTATTTCCGATGCACTTCACTTGTGCACAATAACCAAATTATATACTTAAAACACTATCAATATTACATAATATAGAGCCAAATAATACAAGATTATGGATAAAATATAGAGACTACCACATGGCATTCCCAGATTCCTCCAAAAACTCTGTGTTTTTTTCTTTTATAAGACTCGTTTATTTAATTGAACGATAATGAACCCTATTGCTATTGTTACGTCACCCTAATTTAACATATTTTGACGGACGATATTTCATATACGGAGATGCTTAACTCTACACTCTATAGGCTCCGATGCTTGAAGGGTTTTGTTTGACAGCGGCCATCAGCTGCGTTTTGTTATTGCATTAAACGTTGACCATATGTAAATTAAAAAAAAAAATTAACCACCTTAAAGATCACATCAAATCGAATATTAATTACCTAATCATTTCAGGATATTTTAAACGCAATATTACATACATAGCAATCATTTTTTTAAATAGAATTCATTAATATAACATAATTTAAATGTAAAAAATATATAACTGACATAATTGTATAAAGTTATTGCCAAATGCGTAGGACGTTAAAGATATTCGCTGCTATATATAATATATATTGAATATCCTGTTGAGAAAATATACGATATTATTTGTTTACTGTTTATTGGTAGAAATTAATAGCAGTATATTTTTACGGAAAATTTATTCAACTAGCGTTGTAACTTATTTGTTTATTCAAAGATATAACCGTTTCCTTTTGATAAATGATGTAATATTGATATGAATATATTTGTTTTTGGTTTTTGTTATTTGTTAATATGTTTTGATATCACTAGCTCAATATTTGCTAAAAGAGAATCAGTTATATATTCTTGGAAACATATGGAACACAAGGAAACATTTTTAATTTAAATCATAGTACCTGGGCGACCAAGCCTAGCTCGGTTATTTAAAAAACAATTTTAAATTAAAATAAATTATTTGGTTTGCCTTACAAAATTATCATTTTTTACAACAAAAAAAATATATATATACACACTCGAATTCGAACTGGCGTTACACGGCTATTCGAAGCAACCAATTTCATCTGAGCTATTTTTGTTTTGACAGCGGCGGCGAAATTTCATATTCTAGCTATATTTTCTCATTGCCTGAAATCTCAGTTAAAAAAGTTTTCTATGTATAAAATCTAGATAGATCGATTTATCATCTCCGAAACTACCTACATACTATGTTTCACGGAAATAGGTGGCCGCCGTTTTCGGGATCCTGAATACAAATATAAAAATATACAAGAATTGCTCGTTTAAAGGTACATACATACAAGGTATATATATATATATGATAGATGTATTTTACTACACATAATTCAGGCTACTGTTGTCCATAGGGTTGAATCAGTCACTAACATAACCGTAGTTCTAAGTAATACATACAGCCCCTGAGGTTGAAACTGAAAAATGTTGTATTCAAAAACAACTAAAACCTTTAGACTTGAACACAGCAGCGAAAGCATAGTGAATTAGAAATTAATTTTAGCAATTCTTTCATGTTCAAATTTCTACTGCATCATTATGTTAACCAAATTATGCCTTACAGTGTAGTGTGATTTTTTATCTAGATAAGACTGCAAAGATTGATATTGTAACATAGAGGTTTTATTGTTGTTCGTTTTGTTATGTTATACCATTTGACGGGGCTGGTAGGACCGTGTTAATAGGTTCCACCAGGAGCTGGCGGTGAAAATAAAATAAAGGCATAAGAAAAAAAGGCGCGAAAGAAACGATAGCTTAGAGCAGTAGTTGTCTTGGCCTGTAAATAAATAAAATAACAAAGATCCCAAATAAAATCGTCGACTAATCTACAACTCATCACCTCATATACAGCAGCGGTGTCTCATGGCTTATCTTTCCTCTTGTTCGTTGTTTTCATTTAGAAAAGGAAGTTAAAAGAGATATAGATAATAATATGTACATATTAAAATGGAAAGAAATACTTTTAACCCCTTTATGGTAGAATTTCGACTACAAAACGGCCACAAGTATTCTTAATCTCACATAAATATGAAATATCTAGTTAACTATATCTTTATTATACAAAATAAACAGACGGATTTGATCATAAAATTGTTTTTGTTAAGTACTTGATGATTACTAACGTGTTTTATTCAAATACGTACTAAGTCTATGTTCGTGGAAATGATTACATCATAAGTAGGCACTTGCGAAATATTCTAACTATTCAGGGTTCTGTATAAGTTTCAAAGGGTATATCGAAATACAGAGAACATTAATAATAAATATTAATATTCATTTCCATATAATGAGGAATACATATATTTACAAGAAAATAATAAGTGTAAAATATCTGTATCTAAAACTATTTGTTTTAATTATATCTTAATTATGCAATTTAATACACTATCTCATATAAAATAGGCATGATACATAAACCTATTGTCTTTATATAACTATTTAAATCTAAAATCTAAATTTTGTTTTCATAGGTTGAAACGATTTTCATGCATTTTTGTAATAGGTTACAGGGTAACAATACTGTTGAAGTGATAACTTCTTTAGGCGCATTGACTGGTATTTTTTGTTATGAGATAAACTTATAATTTCGCGTTTAGATATACTAGTAAATGTGACTGATCGTATTGAGCATGCGTGTTTTACGTCAGACTAGCGACGGATAGTGTAGAGGTCTGTGTACAACTAATATTGAAATTTTGTATAGGCATTGTGCAGCACATGATTGATTGATTGATAAGCTGTGTATAAGATATATAATTATTACTCGAAGTGCCATTATATATGAAAGAGAGACGAATGATAATAATTTCAATTTACAAATTATCAAATTTAAATTATTCATATTATAATTGTTTTAAAAGAAAATACTATTATCCCTTTTTTAATTTCCACTTTTGTAGGCATTTCTTACGATTGCTTCACCTTTTTTGTACGTCCTTAAATCAGTACATAATTGATGTTTTTTTCATTATGATATGTATAGGAGTTTACTAATTCTACAACGATGTTTGACTGCTTATTGTTATTTATATTCTTTTGATAAGACGATATATTTTATACGTTTTGATTAGCAACACCTTTATATATAGTCTTTGAACGTGAATTAACTAACTCTTCTGTTTCGAAACCGTACTTACCCTTAGTCAAACCCTTAGATTGTGGAAAGATTAGCTGGAGTTTTTGACAAAATCTTGGAATGTCATGCTGTGGACTTTATATTTTATCCATAATCGTGTTATTCGGCTCTATATTTTGTAATATTGGTAGTGTTTTACGTAATATAGTTTAGTTGTTATGTACAAGTGAATCGGAAATAATACCACGGAGCATGGATTCTAAGTTGCCACAAAACACCCAGGAAAGTTCTAACAAGAGGGCCACCATCTTGTTAGTTCATTGAAATTATATCAAGAAACTTGTAATACTCTCTCAACAATGGCAGTAATAGTCTACTAGAAGCTTGGTTGCTAAAGATAAAATCTATACTAATATTATAAAGAGGTAAAGTTTGTGAGTTTGTGACGTTCTGATGTTGCGACGTTGTAGGGGTTAATGTCAGGAACTACTGGTCCGATTTGAATATTTCTTTCAGTGTTATATAGCTCATTCATCAAGAATGGTTATAGGCTATATATATAATCACGCAAAGACCAATAGGAGCGGAACACAGATGAAAAATGTTTCAAAATCGGGATGTTTTTTCCTTTTGAGAACGCGAACGAAATCGCGGGCAAAGGCTAGTACTAGGCTAGTTACTAAACGGGTACTTCTCTATTGTATTTAATGAGTTACATAAAAAAGGTTAATTATGATAAAGTGATATATGTATTTATCATTTAATGACGTTAGCAAGACGTGTATTTATTTATCAAGCAGTTTCACTTACCTATCAATATGCGAGGTCGGAAGGTCATCTACTCATGAATGCGCTCGACTTTTGTGAATTTAACTTTTTATTTGGAATATTAAATGTAAATTAATTCTAATTACAATATTCTTGACATCACTCGAAGAATTATGTGCGATATTATGTTACGTTTATCCTTATATCTAGTATGTCCTATCATGTATGTATTTGTGCTATCATCCATATACTTTTTTTTCACAGCCTTAATCTAAATCATAGATTGATTTTGCCAGATGGCTTCATTAACATTAAAAAACAGTCCGTATATCATTAAGTACATGCAGAGAAAATAAACTTCATTGGTTTATATGTAAGATATTAAATTACTAGCTGACCCGTGCAACTTCGTCGACACTAAATCGGTTATTACCGGTTTCAAATGCAAAAAAAAATCTTAAAATACTGAAAACCCGATCACAGTGACACCTACCGTTTTCAATTGTCAATTCAAACTATCCAGGGCCTCACTCAAACATATACCCAGTTGGAATGTGAAAAATATATATTTTTTAAATAAGCCTTGAACTCATTACATATTAATGACGGTTTTGTTTACACATTTTTTTCAACTTTGTTAACAGTATAATCGAAGTTAAATTTCTATACAATCACTGTGGTCTGAAAATCAATGAAAGTAATAATGCTCTATAACAATAACATGAACACATATAATAATATAATCTAGCCTATTACATTTTATACATCAATTTCCACTGATTGATAATTTCATATAGAAACGTCATGTCGCCGTAACGCAATTATAGCGTACTGTACTTCATTATGTACACTGACGGAGACGTTGGTACGAACCCCAACGGTAGCTCTTTTTGTTATATTTTTATAAGAAGCATATGCTGATAAAATATATCTTAATTTTTTTATCTCATCTGTCAGGTATGTATAACACAAATAAAAGTTACCAAAATCCGTCAAGAATTTCATTAACTAGAATTTTTTGTCTTTCGCCCATTATCCTGTAGAACATCTTGCGTTTTATGGGACAAAAAGTATCCTAGATGTAATTTACTAGTATTAGTTATCACTGTATCAACTTTCGTCATGTATCATGGCGAGTGTTCTGCAGAGTTGTTCAATTTAATCCCTTCTTCTCCTTTTCACAACCGAACCACGCGCGCTGGTCTACGGAGCCACAGTTTTACGGTAAGCCTTATATGGGCACGAACTAAAAAGTTCGCAACATCCTATCTTTGCCGTACCGTGAAGCTGTGGAACAATCTCCCGGCTAATGTAGTTCTTTCTATAATATGGGGTCCTTAAAGCGTAACTTGAAGAGGCATTTACGCAGGCCGGCATGACAGCGACGACCGACGAAGGATGACGTATCTCTCGGTAGTCGCCGTTGTTTTTGGATTGCACTGTGCTTACCATCGGGCACAGAGCAGTCACTTTGCCTTGCTATTATAAAAAAAATAATTACTTCAGTACTTTCAGAGTGATACGTGTCCATAGGGACAGGCAGACAAAAATTGTAAAACGATTATTTTTGACTTCTATATATGGCTATTATATAATACAATATATCCACTTGTATAGATAAATCTATGTTCTGTACATTTATATTCAGAGGATTTAAGAAGTTTACACTGCGATTTTTTTATAAACATATTGTATTCAATTTCGAGGCGAATTTTATTATTTTGTGTTTTATAGACCCGTCGAAAACGTTTCGCAATATCGCTCGCGTATCTCTAAAATAACAATAGAGTTTCCTCATACAGAAATATCGTGGGATAAAAATCTGATTGGAACGGCCCAGTGCCCAAGTTTTTATACGTGACCGGAATTATAGCGTGAATTGTCTGTAACACTTTACGGGATGACGTTGATTTAAGGGAATTACCGTTTTTAGATAATGAAGAAATTGTGCTTCTTCTTTTTATAAACGAAACGGTCTGATGGTTTTATTGACCGTTGTGAGTCTACAAATAAAATAATATCTTCCATACATATAATAAGAATTGAAATATAACGCGTCTTTAATATTTTTGAAAAAAAAAAATGTTGCAGGTGATTAGGAATTTATACATATAATAAGAATTTAATGTAACGTGTTTTCTTTATATCATAGGAGGTAAATGAATAGGTGAACTTTATAACTTTATAAAAACCAAGCAAATACACAGACACACGTACATACTAATAACAGTGTTACGTGCTATTTATTGATGAATTTCTCAATGATGAAAATGAAAATAGTTTTCTCCGCTCAGTTATGCTGGAAAATTCAATAAAATTCTTGCCGTCTAATTTACATATTCCATTACTTAGACTCGTCTTAAAATAGGGATCATATCTTACCGTCTAATATAGTTAAGTAACTATGTACGTCTGCTTTGCCGTGAAAAATGATTTTGTTCACACTACGTTTAAGTTATCTATTGTTCGAGTAAAGTTCTTTTAATAACAGATTAATAACCAATTAAAATATTCACAAAAACTTTTTTTTTATATCATCGAAAGCGAACGAACAGGCGGGCCATCTGATGTTAAGTGATGACCACCGTCCATAGACATTGTAACACCAGGGAGTAGCAAGTATGTTGCCAGCCTGTGTTTGGCAGGATGGGGGAAGGGAAGGGGAGAGGAGAGGGGAGGAGAGGTGAGTCTCCGGCGCTCTCATTGATCGAACGAAACGCAACAATGCAAGGACTGTTACTTCACGTCGGTTTTCTGTGAGAGAGTGGTACTACCCCGAGCGAGTCGACCTATTAGTAACGAAATGAAAGCAGAATTGCATATACTATTTTCTTATATAAGTTATATTTCAAAATCAAGAATACTCTATTTAATTTAGGTTCGAAGAAGGCACTTATGAACGTCAAAATTTGCCTTTTGGCACCAATATCTGCTTGACATGGCGCTTAAACTCACAATCCACTAAATACAGACGTTGGGCTAACGCTAACACGCAGCGGAAGCTCTCAAGACAACTTTACATGTTTATAATATTAGTATAGATAATCTGACGAGAATGAGTAGGTACCTTATTGCTACAGACCATTTAATAGTTGGAAGTAACTCATATGTGCTATTCTGCAGGGGTGTGTTTGATAGAAAAGGTGAGCAACCGAGACACCAGCGCGTTACACATCTCACCGAGTGGGAAGAGATCTTATGGATTGTATCAGGTAGGTGCGTAATTTTCTAAGTGTTATTGCTATGTATCCATACTAACATTATAAAGAGATAGTTTGTGAGTTTGTGACGTTTTGAGTTTGAGAGGTTGTGAGTTTATTACGTTCTGAGTTTGTGACGTTGTAGGGGTAATCTTAGGAACTTACTGGTCCGATTTGAAAAGTTATTTCACTGTTATATAACCTATTTATCGAGAAAGGTTATAGAATATATATCATGATGCTCAGAACAATAAAAACGGAGTACCAATGAAGAATGTTTCAAAATCGAGGTATTTATACTCTTGAGAGCTTTCGCTACGTGTTAGCGTTAGCCCATCTATTCCACGCAAACAAAGTCGCGGGCAGAGGCTAGTAGAACATAATTAAGTTGCGTATCTAGAACATTTGCTAATTAAAAATTTAAAAAAGTAAAATATGTGTTTATATTCCAGATACCCTCGCGTTGGTGCAAAGTGGGTAAAAGAGGCGGAGAATGCAACGTAAGTTGCGAATGTAAGGACACTGTATTTACTTTATATACGAGTATTATTAGTTTCTTTAAAACTGTCTCTAAGGTCATTACCCTTTTCAAGTTAACACGTTGATTGCCATGGGACTTTTTACGAAATATAAATAGAAGTACATTTAGTTTTAACGATATGATGTTACTAAAAATGGTAATTATAATAAATAGTAATAATCAAGAAGTTAAAATAATGGTGCGTGGAATCCCTCCGGGCAGAAGAAGTGAAACTTCGTAATGTGGGAATGAAAACTGGAGCGGAAGAATAATATGATATGTATCTTAGTTATATTTGAAACTGCAACTTAGATGTTCATGTAATACAAACCTAATTTTTGAGGTGAACTTCTTTAGCCGCGTTGAGCACTTTTTTTGGGTGAATAAAAATCATGGAACTCGCGTATTCGTCATCGAAAGCTTTCCATGAACTACATATATCTGTACTATGCATACATAGATATACCTGCGTGTGTTATTCCTAAAAAAAATTTTGAAGTAAAATTTCTTTAGACGCGACTAGGAGGTAACTGAATGACAATGCAACGGAAGTTCGTTACGGCAATGTGGCGTCACGTTTCTGTACCATCCGGTTTTTAAATATTTTTCATTTTGTTGATAAATAGTTTACAAACCAATCAATCATAAATTTAAAAAATATATATATATATTAGAGTAATATTAAAAATCATACAATAGAATTAATTACAATTAGTACATATGGGCGCGCGATTGTGCTGTTAATGTAAGTAACAAATGAAATCAAAGCTTCATTATCTGTACTGCCATCTATTAGCTAATGCAGAACTTAAATAACACAGGAAATATTATTAGCAATTCTTTGTTAACTACCAACTCGAGGATGCACGGCACATCTCGGCTTGGGTTGTCGCCTGATTTGTGCAAAAATCGCGACCTATCTGAGCTAACCTAAGCTGAGCCATATATAGATATACGTATATGAGTTATTGAAACATGCATGTGTACCAAGCAACATCGAAAAAGACAGCTATTGTACGTTTCGGTTTAGTTTTTCTCGAGTCCGGCTTCGAGTCCAGATTTGGATCAGTGTTGAAATTAGAGAAAATGTACTCCGTGAGGCGGAGTACTTGATCTGTACAAGAATGTTTGATGCGAAATCCAAACTGCTCAGGCGGTATTAAATTGAGATCTGTAATCATAACCTGGAGACGGTTCAGAAGGAGCCGCTCATAAAGTTTACCTAAAGTATCTAGTAAATTAATGGGGCGATAGCTAGCAGGAAGCGTAGCTTTCTTGCCGGGCTTATGGATACCTATTACTAGGGCCTTTTTCCAGACGGCTGGAAAGTGACCCTGGGATATGGCCGCATTGAAGATGCAAACCAAGAGAGGTATGATGCGTTTAGGAAGGAGTTTCAGAACCTCGTTCCTGATCCCATCGGGACCTAGGGACTTCCTAGGCTTGAGACGCTTGATGGCGGCTAAAACTTCATCAAAAGTGATCGAGGTTAGGGTATCCGCCGGAGGAGACGCGAATTCGTGTTCCGCAGCAGATTCGATTAAACCGATATGGAAAGGGTCAGTGTTATCAGTGTTCGGTGAACATTGTTTCTCTAGGCTCGCGGCAAGATATTCCGCTTTATCTATGCTATTGAACGCGGGAGTCAACCCGGGGCCTCTGTCGAGAGGAGGCATTGGAATGACTAAATCTCATTTTGAGGATCGCGCGAGAGTACGACAGGTGAGACGGCTGGAGGCCCTCCAGTAGTCTATCCCACATGTCGCCCCGGATCTCAGAGATACGAGACTTGCCTGTTTTACGTAATGAACGTAACCGATCGCGATTCTCTACACACGGGTAAGCGTCGTAAGCTCGAGTCGCGGCGTTCTTTTCCGTGATCAATGCTCTCACGTCGTCAGGGAGTATGAAACGGCGATCGTTCGCCGCTTGTACCTCTATCGAGGTCTTTCTGACAGTGGTCTGGAGATAATCAACTAGAGAATTGATGGCCGAATCCGCGTCGGCTTTAGACACCAACACGTCCGGAATCCTGTGTAAACTACTAGACGGCGGATTTTCTTTAAAATATTTAACGAGTTTCGCATAATCAGCCACCCTTACCGACGGCGGGGTGAAGTCTGAGTCTGACCTAACTGTAAAACAACCGGTTCGTTCATGTACGACTTGTATGAGTCGTACAGGAAGCGTGATCTTTTATTCTTTTTTTCTCTTTCCTAAAGTCGCCGATCTATAGTAACACTGATATATTATGATTTTGCTCGAAGCTGTACAAATATGGCAACTAAAGGAAACACAAGACAACACGTAGTGGAATTTTTGGCGGGATTTTAGTCTGTCATATAGTGGATTTTATATTTAATTTATAATCTTGTGTTATTTGACTCTATATTGTGTAAATTTGGTGGTGTTTTCGTAATAATAAAATAAATAAAAAAGCCTTTAGTGTTTTACGTAATATAGTTAGTTTATTGTGCATAAGTGAAGTGAATGGAAAATAATACCATGAAGCATGAAATTCTGAGATGCCACAAAAACTCCCAGTAAGTTTCCAATAAGGGTTCTACCATCTTGTCTGAATATTGATTCACACGACGCGACGCTTAATATTGAAGTGATTGCATGATGCTTGTAATATTATTAATTGCACGAAAATGACTGTAATAACTTGAAAGATTGTTTGCCAAAAATAATCTCAAAAAGAAAAACTCATAGTGGGCCTCCTGGACAAGTTAACAAACTATAAGATGACCTTAGAAGAAGTTGGTATAACAAATTGGGAGGTGACTGACCTTAATCTGAAAGTATTAGGAATCTATCAATTTCCTAGAATACGGATTTATCTGAAGCACTAAAAAGTACTTTCCCTTATTATATTTTCAGTTTATTTTATAGGTCGGATAAAAACTGAAGGGTCCCTTTAACATTGATGTTATAAGGTTTGATATAAAACTCATAAAATCTTCACAGTAAAGCAATTTTCCTTATCTCGACGTACTAAATCACTCCTTGCCGTCGAAAACAAGCGCTTTTTACTGCTCTAACGTGGAAGTGGACGAATTTTTGATTTATGGGATTTTTATTATTTTATGTACACCCTACCGGTACTTTAGTATGGGAATTGCGTGTTCTGCTCGTCGCGTTACTTTTAATCTGATATCAGTTAGTGTTTTTAATAGGTATGTGTTCATTGGTTCACGTGATTTTGATTGTTATTGGTATAAAAAATTGTTGTGATTGTCATAAAATAATTATGTTTTGCATTTTTTATTATTTTTTGTCATGTATGTCGTATTAAAGATCAATGTTTCTTTAATCAAGAAACAAATTCCCTTTCTTCTTCTTCTTCTTCTGTTAATTTCCGATCTTCTACTTTTGGGCCAGATCTTCACCAAAAAGTGTTAATGTAGTTAATATGTTCACAGATTTGACTAAAACAAAATTAAGTCCTTAATTCACTATATGTGTTCCTTTTGAATTTTGGACAGTAATACTTGAGCTCAAAGAATAACATACACTTAGTAGAAATCTATAAATATGTATAAAGAAACTGGTAACAAAATATTCTCATACAATCTCATCTAAGTGCTATATCTATCTATCTAATCTATCTAATACCTTTAAACGAGCAATTCTTGTATATTTTTATATATTCAAGATCTCGGAAACGGCGTCATCTATTTCCATGAAACTTAGTATGTTAGTTTCGGGGACGATAAATCGATCTAGCTAGGTTTTTATCATAGAAAACTTTTTAAATTGAGTTTTCAGCCAATGAAAAATATAGTTAGAATATAAAGGTAAATTTCGTTGGCGCTGCCAAAATAAAAATAGCTCAGATGGAAATCGGTTGTTTCGAAAATTCGTGTAACCGCAGTTCGAATCCGAGTGACAGCAAGAGATGTCTTTTTGTAATATACTTTTTTTTTATAAAAAATTCAAATTTTGTGTGGCAAACCCAAAAGTTAATTTATTTAAGAATGTTTTTTCGCCGTTTTTGTCGTCCGGGTACTATATAGTAATATGGATAACATGTTGTGTAGCCCTTGTAAAAATATAAATAATTCGTTGAAAAAATTTCGAAATCAAATAGAGCCGCTGGCAGCTTCTGTTAAATAAATAATGTAATAATGTATTTTAATGCATTGAGAGAGTAATTAACGATACTTAATTACTTTGGTTACAAAATGTCATATAAATATGCAAACAACCATCGTAACTTTATCCACAGCTCTTCTAGATGACGACATCCGCGACGATTCTGCGTGTGCTGTTCGAATTTTTCACAAGGAGGGCTTTAAATACTGGCCGATGTGGATTAAGAGGTGCAAGAATGATAATTTGATCACCAACGAAATTTACAAGTGAGTTTATTCATAATCATCATCAGCCTATAAGTGACCCACCGCTATAGACCTCGTCCGGAAAGAAGGTATGTACAATTCTTTTATAATTTGAGGCAAATGAACAGGTGAGTGCCACACACAACAGTGGGTTGCCAGCCTGTGTTCGAGGGCATGGGGGAAGGAGAAGGAGAAGTGGGCTATTTAGTTATAATATCATTGGTTTAAATTACTTACGTTTCTTACATTTCATGCTGATTTTATTTTAATACCTTTAACAATTAAGAGCATGATTATAATAAATAAGGATTCTAACTTTTTAAACTAGCATGTTTCGTTAGTGCTGTATTTATATTATTATTTATTTCCATTGTAGTTTTTATCAAATCGAACCGATGTCGTAGCTCTTCAGTGCGAAGGAAGGTCACGCCACGTAAACATGTTTTCACTCCGTGTACTCTAAGTGTGGCCATCCAGCAACCCTTTTACACCTTTTGTTTGCTTAGTAAAGGATTTAGACTCGAATACATTTCCATAAAAGGTCCTTTAGGTAAAGACGTGATCCAGAAATCGCCTTTTCAGATTACTGGTTTTATATGTAAAGTGTTATTTGAAAATGTTAGCTTCTGTGTGTTTATTATCTTTACATTGGATCCTGTTGAATTGTTTTGTTATGGTAATGAGAGGATATTACATTACAATAGTCGATTGCCTTTAACAGAACATAACTAAGATATCTTTAATATTCATTTTATATTTTACTAGCTGTGTCCGCGACTCCGTCCGCGTGGATCCCAATGTAAATAAAGTGATTAATAAGGTCACCTGAATGTACTAAGTCCATTTACTTATCTACTTTTCTCTGGTAATTAAGTCGCTACGTCATTAAATTTACAATAACTTTTGATAAAATCAACCGACATTAATGTAACAAAGACTAAATGTTACTCCAGGCTATGTCTTCTATTTTGTTTTTAGTGGATGCAGAGAGAGGTGTATCATTTCCAGATGTCACCATCGTTTACATATTGATCCCTCCTAATCCTTTGCTTTTAGACATTAAAATCCGCTTGACATGGTACTTGAACACAATATTCGGAAAATCGATAATGTGCTTTGGGACTTTATAAAACCTAACATTATTACTCAAAAACTGTTTTTGGTTTTAGTGAGCCTGAACATGGAATGACTCATTTCTAGTATCACTACATATTACTAAAACAAAATCCTCTGACACGTTTGTCTGTCTGTTGGCGATAAGCTCAAAAACTATTGAATAGATCTTCATGCGGTTTTCATCAATAGATAAAGCGATTCATAAGAAAGGCTTAAGTATATAATTTATGGTTTTTTTTTTATTATCAGAGCGGGATATCACCCGCCGCTGCCGCTAGTTTAATTTATTTTGATCATTTAAAATATTATTACAATTCTGTTTAGCCTTAGTTCAGAATAACTAACGAAGGCAATACACAAGTGTGCAAAACTGTATTTTTGTTTTGTAACATTTACCTATAGATAAATTAAAATTAGAAGGTCACCATAATTCACGTGTATTTAAAGATATGACTTGAAGTGTTATAACAACTGGTTACCTTATTCAAGCTATACGTAATGATAACATTTTCAGGTGAGGTTTTGGCTGGATCTTAGTGCCATGAGGTGGATTTTATTTTTTATTCATAGTCTTGTGTTATTTAATTCTATATTTTGTAAAACTGGTGGTGTTTTATACTATAGTTCGTTTATTGTGCATAAGTGAACTGAATGGAAAATAACACCACGGCGAACGAAGTCTGTGATGCCACAAAAACTCCCTCCCAAAGCTACCATCTTGTTAGAACATTGAAACAATCACACGATACTTGTAATATTATTATTAACTACTTGACAATGGCAGTAATAATCTGGAAGATTGATTGCCCAAAAAAATTATTAAATCAATTCCTTTTTTTTTCAGATGTCCAGATCTGATGCCATCTAGAACGAGCCCAGATCGTTTACTGTTGAGCGACAGTCTTAGGATGAGGCGAGGTGTAGCTACAGGAATACGACGATTTCGTATGCTGACCACATATAGTTTAAGAAAGCAATGATAAACCATGAACCATCGTGATTAACATTTGCAAATAAACTTTGTGAATAAGCTTTAAATTTACTTTATTGAGGTTATACTTCTTTTGACGCGTTAGGGAAAAATGGTGAGAGTAAATTTTTACGATGCGCGCACATAATCACGAAAAACCGACATCCTAAAGTTATTACGATGCGCGCGCACACTGTCACGAAAAACCGACACCCTGACGTTAGCTATAGTCAGCATTCTGTTTCTTTGTATTAAAACTTTCAATGTATTAAATACCTTTTTTCTATTGTTAATTTTGTTTTTTCTACTAACGTAGAATAAGGCGAATGAGAAAATTTTCGAAAAGATTTTTATCTTGTTACGCCGAAGAAGTATAACTTCTAACGCGTGTACATAAGTACACACACACTTTTTCTACAGTTTCCTATCTAATACTATAACTGTGAATATAAGTTTGTCTATTACGCTTTCACATATGAATTTACATACACTTTGTCAGAGGTACCAAAGGGACATAGGGTTACTTTTCACCCATCAATAAATTAATAAAAAAAAAAACATATTAAAAACATTTTATTTTCTCGAACTGACTACGCTATTAACCTAGCAAGGTCTTAACAGCTTCACCGGATTACATTAAAAACAAGCTTTTATACAAATGCGCTAAAAAGTTTAATTAGTTTTGTTTACACTTATGGCAGCCATTTAAAAACGATAATTTTTGTGTATGAGGAAAGAACGAGCATGAACTCTCTAACACTGAAAGAATTTTTCAAATCTGACCAGTAGTTCCTGAGATTACCCCCTATAACCTCAAACTTTACCTCTTTATAATATTAAGTATAGATTAAGTGCGTCACCGATCCTACTGTGATGATTAACTTTTGTTTACTGTTCAAGTTACAAAAATATATTTTTAGTTTTATTAATTTGAATAGTAAAAGATATTTCAATAGTAAAAGCTGCAGTTTCAATATAATTTTTTATTTCGCAAACCTTCTTTCCTTTGAGTACAAAAATGGTAAAACATTTTCCAGTATCGGAGTAATAAAAAAAACTCTATCAATTCCAGTGCATTCGGAAAAAGAAATTCCTTTATACTGCGGCCCTTGATTCAAATTGCAAGCCAATTTCACGGCACATTTGGTGGAGCACGCGTCGATAGGCAGAGACGACGCGACGGGGCTCATTGGCCGCGTGTTCCCACCTTTGAAATGAGTCGAATCGAGTCTTGTGATCTTCACAGAGATAACCAATTTCATCTCTAATGCTCTTACATTTTCTGTAGTGTAACACATAATATATTATTGCGTCATTCTGCGTTGCAAAGAAAAAAATATATTTTCCAATTTTCCAGGTGGTAAGGAAAATTACAATAATGCCTAACTATATTGCGATTGTCTACCATAGATTTTCAAGCGCATGTCACAACTAAAACGGCTGCGGTGCTCGCGGTCTCGTTTGACTATGTAGGGGGGTGGTTTCAGGGACTGCTTAGCCGTTGTCTGAAAGCATGGGCGGCTATGCCTGCTTGCGAAGGTGGGCCGACCCCTAAACTGCGCGTCCACGTATCGGCCCTTGATGCTGTTGGACGACTCCGGGAAGGTCCTGGAGAGGTCCTGTTGCTTCCCGGGTCGTCTAGCACATGGAGGAAGTTGGGCCGAAGGTGGTGGACGCACAGTTTGGCTTCCGGGCAGGGCGTTCGACAGTGGACGCCCTGACACACCTTAAGTCGCTGTCTGTGGAGGCGACCTCCCAAAGGGAGAGACTTCTGGCGGTGTCCTTGGACACTGGAAACGGTAGGTGTCGTTGCAATCGGGTTTTTTTATTTAGATTTATTATAAGTTTTCGCGTTTTAAAATACAATTTAAACTGGTGATAACCGATTTGGTGCAGACGAAGTTGCATGGGTCAGCTAGTGATATAATAAGGATTATATTTAAACACTAATATACGAGTATCTCGAATATGTTAAATAGCAAAAGATGATTACAAATTAAGTAACAGCAGATTAGATCTGAATCAGCGGGATCAAATTGTAATTTTGTTTTAATCCATAACTCGGCAGCCAATTACAGCTGCGTTAAGCCAAAACACACACTGAATTGTGAATCACATATCATTAGGATGTATTCATGTCTCGTAAGTATTTTTTTAATAAGAAGCTAGCAAATAAATCCAATTCATTTGTTTTGAAGAGGTGGTTGCCTATAGTTTCTTATATTTAAATATCACGACATATTATAAAAAGTCCTCTGCCACGTTTGTCTGTTTGTGTTTCTTTTCGCGATAAACTCAAACTACTGAACGTATTTTCATGCGGTTTTCACTAGTAGATAAAGGGATTCATGAGGTATATTTTATAATAAACGTTACTTTGCACTTCCGCCTAGAATTGCTTGACCACTATCTATTACTTTCAATTACTGTTAATCTAGATAAATTGATACTCTTTTTGTTGAAAATAGAGGTTGTAGAGGTCAATCAATCCCAGGCGGAAGTGCAAAGTCTACTTACAATATTTAATGATGGACTTTCGCAAAGTAACGCCTTCTTAAATCAAATAGTTTAGGTTTAATTTGTCAATTTTTTTTATTCTCAAGGCACATTCTACATTGTCTGCCGGATCCAATGGTAATTTATATGTAAATTATTCAGACTATAACATAATTTATTTTTCGAATCGAGGAAAGATTATTCAGTTGTTTTGAGCATTCATTCTTGTGGGCAGCCTCATAACTACCTAGATTTTATATTTAAATGTAACATGTGTAAAGGTACCTACTTATTATTTTTGCAATAGTAGTATAAAGAAACTTATGTTCACTCTTATTAATAACATTCTATAAAAACTAAGTTACGAAGGTTTATCTATAGCTAGCGGGTCCCACAGACGTTATCCTGCCTTGATAATAATTCTAAAATTCAACCGCAGCGCCACCTACCGGTTCCAATTATAAATTTAAACATTCTCGGATCCACTGGAACACGCACACAAAACTTCATCAAAATAGGTCCAGCCTTTTAGGAGGAGTTCAGTGACATACACACGTAAAGAAGAAATTTATGTGACTAACGTTAAATAAAGTTTGTGACTTTGTGACGTTATAGGGGGTAATCTCAGGAACTAATGGTCAGATTTGAAAAATACTTACAGTGTTGTAGTCCGGTGAAGCTTTTAAGAACTTGCTAGGTCAATAGCGTAGTCAGTTCGAGAAAAAAAAACTTACAATGTTTGAGAGCTTATTTATATATAGCTAAGACCAATAGCCCTGATGAAGAATGTTTTCGCTGCGTGTTAGCGTTAGAGCAAATTAATTATTCCACGCTGCCCACCTCCCTTCCTCTCCCTTACCTCTTTCCCCTTATCCCTCTCCCCTTCCCCACCAACACAGGCTGGCAACGCACTTACAACTCCTCTAGTGTTGCTGGTGTCTATGGACGGTGGTGACCACTTAACATCAGGTGACCCACATGGTTCAGTTGCCTCCTATGATATAAAAAAAACGAAGTCACGGGCAGAGGCTAGTTTATAATAAAAACAGAAAACTACTAAACTGTTACTGGATTTTTTATTCCATACATACAAACATAAAGTTATATATAATAAGGTACTATTTAAAACCAAATAATCTAGTTAGATATATAGCTATTAAATGACACTAAAATAAAATCTTTTTGTTCTGGTAGAATACCTTATATTTTTGTAAAATTATCTCTGAGATAACACCTACTACGTTGTCGTATCCGGGACATAACTTTCCGGAATGGCCGCCATTAAAATAAGCTTTAATATAATCCTCGCTGATACCAAGGACGCTGCAAACGCTGTTTCAATTCAGGCCCCAGATGTGTTCTGTTACGAGAAATACTGATTGCATCCGCTGTGGCTAGTCGATCTTATTATATGCAGATATTTTTGATGCAGCTTCTTCTATGGTGTAAATTTTAAATTAAATAAATATGGTTCTATATATAAGGACGTGGGCGACCGAGCCTAGCTCGGTTTTTTAAAAAACATTTTTAAATTAAAATAAATTGTTAGGCTTGCCTCACAAAATTAGTATTTGTTCACATAAAAAAATATTTAAAACAGATATCTCTCTTATAATTATAATAATAAACATATTTATTTAATTAAAATGAATTGTTAGGTTTGCCTTAAAAAAATATCATTTTTTACAAAAAAAAAATATATATATATATACACTCTGATACGAACTGGGGTTACACAGATTTTCGAAGCAACCAATTTCCATCCGAGCTATTTTTGTTTTGACAACGACGGCGAAATTTACCTTCATATTCTAGCTATATTTTTTCATTGCCTGAAATGTCAGTTAAAAAAAGTTTTCTATGAATAAAATCTAGCTAGACCGATTTATCGTTCCCGAAACTACCTACATACTAAGTTTCACGGAAATAGATGACGTCGTTTCCGAGATCCTGAATATATACAAATATAAAAATATACAAGAATTGCTCGTTTAAAGGTATTAGATAGATTCTAGCTGTGCTCGTGACTCCGTCCGCATGGAATCTAATGTGAAAAAATAGTCACTAACAAAGCCATCTGTATGTATTTAGTGGGTGTTAGAGCCACGCTGAAGCTGGCTTCAATGTGAATGAGTCGGCTCGCTTGGTGTAGTACCACCCTCTCACAGAAAAACCGACGTTAAGTAACAGTGCTTGCATTGTTGTGTTTCGTTCGGTCAGTGAGAGCATTGAAAATCCACCTCCCCTCCCACCTTCCACCCTCTCACATATCCCTTTCTTCCCTACTTCCCAAACACAGGCTGCCAACGCACTTGCTACTCCCTATGGACGGCGGTGATTACTTAAGATTATGTGACCCGACTGTTCGTTTGCTTACTATGATATAAAAAAAAATTGAGCCGCCACGGGACGCCTGGCAGATGTGAAACATCAAAATTGTTTTGTATAAGTTATATTCTTAAAAGAACAGATTACGACAGGAATAATTTATGGCATAATGAAAAGATAAAGCATTACAAATTTGTTCCATAAAAAATGACTGAAAGAAATATTTCTTTTTATTAAATACAAAAATTCAACTAGGCGCAGGCGTGGTCTGGCGGCATTTATCAAAAAGCGCTAGGTCATCAGCGCGTACCGCGTAATACTAGTATAACGGGTGGCCGACAAAACAGTTTAAATCTTATGTTTATACAGATAGCGCTGCAAATGTTTTTAAGTATGTCATTAATAGCGCAAAGTTTGTGTTTTGTGTCGCCATACGTCGCCAAGCCAAAACCAGGTTTAGGGTGCGCCTATAGATCAAATAAAAAAAAATCACTCGTGAAATTCAGGTAAGACAAACAAAAGCAATGATAACTAATTTGGTCAAAGCTCCCTACTTAAGCTTATTAATATTCAAAGACGGTAAGACACTTTTATATACCTACATCGTAACTTATTCATTTTAATATGAAAGCTATATTTTTATAGTTTTAAATTAATTAGCATAACAAATAAATTCTGAACTCTATCTTATCGTATTATAAGTTTAACTTTTTGAAAATCTCTTATAACGTTCGTGGTTGCACATAAATTTGCTTTAGTTAGTGCGTTTCAAATTAGAAGATTTTTGCGATCGCTTCAACTTTACTTACTACTTTTCAAAATTGCGCTACGATTTATCTATGCTAATATTATAAAGCTGGAGGGTTTGTTTCTTTGGTTGAACGCTAATCTCACGAAATACTGGTCTGATTTGAATGATTCTTTCAGTGTTAGATAGCTCATTGATATGGCTATAGGCTGTATATTATTACGCTAAAACCAATAGGAGAGGATCACAAATGTAGAATTTTTCAAAATCGTTTTCTTTTTATGTGAAAAATCTATAAGCGCGGTTAAATCGAATTGTTGGCTTAGCATGACGAGACGACGCAAAACACGAGATTTGCGCTATTAACGAGATACTAAAAAGCATTTGCAAAGCACTTGTAACCCTATCTCAATAAACATAAGATTCAAATTGTTTTATCGGCTACTAGTTATGCGGCACGTGCCGACGACCTAGCGCTCTTTGATTCAAGCCGTCAAAGAAATCGCGCCTACGCTTATTTGAATTGTTGTATTTTGTATTCAATAAAATAAATAAACAGTAATTATTAGCTGATTCCTATCGTAATCTGTTCTTTTATGCATATAACTTATATAAAACAATTTCGATGTTTCACATTTGCCATGCGTCCCGTGACGTGACATTTTTTTCCGTTTGAGAGCTTTCGCTAATTGTAAGCGTCGACCCAACTATATTCCACGCGGACGAAGTCGAGACTAGAAGTTAGTAAGAATATAAGATAAACTATTAAATTACTTTATGCTGGATCAAATGACGGTGACTTGTGCATCTTCTCGGTACCTACTATTAACTAGCCGTAGCCATTTTAGCGCAGTCGTTCTTTTCTGTCACATTCTATTAAAAATAAATTTTAATGTAAATCTCAGCTCTTGTAGTTTATAAATTGGATTTGTCGCGTAACATAAACCAAGACTTGCATATGTTATTGTAATCGTATTCTTCTTACTGAATTTGCTTGTCAAATGTGAAACAAGATGGCGGTATGACAGTTATCTTCTAATTTGCAAAGGACTGTAATCTACGTTTGTTTAAAAACAACAGAATCGAACCTGTAAGCAGTAGACCCATGCTGAAGCTATTATTGGTTTCAGCATGAATGTTTCGGCTCGTCCGGGGTAGCACCACCTTCTCACAGAAAACCGACGTGAAGTGAGCGCTTGCGTTTCGTTCGGTCAATGAGAGCGTCGGAGGCACACCTCTCTCCCTCTCCCTTCCCTCTTTTCCTCTTCCCCACCAACACAGGCTGGCAACGCATTTGCGACTCCTCTGGGGTTGCTAGTGTTTATGGACGGCGATGATCGCTTAACAACAGGTGACCCATCTGTTCGTTTGCCTCCTATATGATATAAAAAAACCTGTTTTCTCTTCAAACTTTAATGAATATATAAAGGATTAATTAATAATAAGAATTAAATTTATAGTTACAAAATAAAAGACATCCCTCAAGTCAAATACTTAGTTCCATTCGACAAATCTAAATCGCGTACTCTTGTTACTATTTATATAAAATACAATAAACAGGCTGAAGGTTCCAACCTTGATTCGGAGGAAAATAAGGTATTCTGAGGTTTAGTTTAAGAATAGAACTATTTTTTAATAGAACTATTTAGCTTAGTGTGACGTCATAATCTGCCATCACATCTTTGTATGAAGTACAACGGTTTCACTGAAATCGGATTATTGGAATAATATATATATATCGGGAAAGCCACTATTGACCTGTAATACCACGTTATTGACTATAACGGTGGTGTTACTAATGACTCAAACGCTGTTGGTTGAAGTTATCGGCTGTTCATTACTTACCTTGATGAGTAACGCCATTGGTTGGAGGTATCTATCTAAACACGTATATTAATGCCTTAAAAGACGACCCATGACTATATGCTGGGCATACGTGCTCGGACAGTTGGGCTAGTCATTCCTAAGTATAATTCGTCGTAACTATAGTCAGTATTGTGTATCAACGTGTTATTCGATTGTCGTTGGTGGGTTGATTGATTAAATTATAACCATGACGTCACTATGGATGACGTCATACTTTTACGCGACGCCATTTTTTCGCTGCTCATATATTAGAAAATATAGATAGAGACGCACATTAAAACATAGTTAAAATATATTTATACAAATAGATTTAATATTTCAGTAAAAAAGGATTAAAAACCAGTAACTGTTGCCAGAAACTAAAGACACCAGTATTGAAGTACTTATATACTTGACTGTTTGATGAATGTTCAGTTGAATTATGTTCTTCTTGTTGAGTAATCGCCTCCTTTACGCCCTGCCTGTGACATATCAATAAATTACCATCGCTGTCAATGAATACATCCATATTTCATAAAACAAGGGAATCCCACGAACAAAGTTCGTTTATAATACAGTGTCATTATCATTAGTGTGGGGACATAGATATATCGAAAACCGAAACTATAGTATACAATATTATATCTCAATTTAAAATTCTTCTTCTCTGTCTCACAACATACCCTTTTTTATTATACTAGCGTTTTCCGGTGATTTCGCCTGCGGTAATGTAGATTTTTTTATCCTTCGGCAGTAGTGCCTTGTCTTTGGATGTAAGGTATCTTGTGCCGTTTTTTGTGGCACTGACAATGTGTATTAATAACAAAAAAAATTTCATTATAACCAATAGAGTAGTTAAGGCGTCAATGCGTAACAAACAAACAAACTTACATTTACATTTATAGACTTAGTAAGGATAAATGATATCATTGCATAGTATAAAATGAAGTCGTTTCCGCAGTCTGTTCGCTTAGATCATTTAAGCTATTCAACTGATTTTAATATAGTTTTCAGCAATACATAGAGTGATTCAAGCGGAAGGTTTATATATGTATAATAAATGAATATAATAGTACAATAAAAATAGTATAATAAAAAGCATTAAAATTCAACGATTTATAATGTGATGTAACAAACATAAAATTTGTGCACTTAAATCGCAAACGCTGACTATACCTTACGAGATAGATTAAATTAATGTATGGAATTGTATATTTTGAATAATATTATTAATTATTCGCACACTACCCCATATTACATCTACATTGCACCCGAGCGAAGCTGGAGCTTGTCGCTAGTTAACTTATAAAGCAATATGTAATGCAATATAGTAGCGCTTGTTGTTCCATGTTACGATGAGAAGAATAATATTGCCAATATATGTTGCCATAGCAAACATTCTAATCAGTTAAATCAGTTTTTAGGAATTTGGTGTCCTTCCGATGACCAGCATCAAAATTGTGGCCCTTTTTTGGTTGATTGTACATAGCTAGCTATACGTTGCAGTAACCACTTAACAATGTACTAAGCTGCATGCCTTTTTTTTCTCGAACTGACTACGCTATTGACCTGGCAAGGTCTTTACAGCTTCACCGGACTACCGGAGCTGCATGCCTTCTTGTTGCTTCATAATAAATAAATAAAACATGAATGAAAGGCGGAATTAATCAAATAAGTTTTTTGTAGTTTAGAAAGCATAACTAAATCGTAAACATAATTAAAACTTATTTACGAGTAATTATCAGAGTTGTGTCTAATAGGAGTTGGTATTAAATTTTCTGTTTTAAAAAATGTTACAGAATATATAATTACATAAAATATTTTTAATTTATATTGTTCATATGAACGATCAGAATTCATAATTAATGAAATTGAGTGACCTGTTTTAACATATAACAACAATGTATGAATAACGCAGTAATTTAAGTTTGCGTTTCGTTGTTACCCCTGCGCTGAGTTTCGCAGTTTTTTCAATAAAACGCTATATCTATTTCGAAATTAATTAAACAATAGTACTATAGTACATGCTTGTACAACCAAGATAAGAACTAATGAAAATATAATGAATGAATGGCTGGCGCAGTGGTACAGGCAGTCACTTCGCCGCTGTCGCTACAATAAGTGAGGGTTTATTTACGTGATCAACTAATAACTGTTTTGTCTAAATTTATTGTGTTCATGAAGTGCTGTTTTATGAAGTTTTCCTTGACACAGAGCTTAATTCCTAAGTTGGAAGTTGTTTCCAAAAAAAATACAGTTCTTTTCTAATAATGTTTCTGTTGGATGGTCTTATCTCCTAAAACTGTTTCCTCATGCTAAGTGCTTCCAAATATTTTCATGACTTTTAGTATATATGATTACTAAAGAATAACTGCTAGTAAAATGAAATTAAAAAAAAAAAACTTATATCATGGTTTGAATTGATTCAATACTTTATTCCATTTAGTTTCTGGCAGTATTTATGTAGAATGTTTTCGGTTTATCGAAATCTTCGGTAAGTTCGTCACATCACTACACACTTGCCCTCTATCCATCAACGTCGATGTTTTCAGAAAGTTAGGTACTTTAAATTCGCCTAATGAAGTTATCCGACAAAAACCCGGATAGACGTTTTCATATTTTCATTACGCGGCTGCGGCCCTTCAGAATTTGCGGGACTAATGCTTAGGTGCCGGGAGATATTGATTATAGATTACCGCTTTTGTAGGAGAGTGTTTGAATCTTTATTGTTGGGCGGCGATCAATCAATCGGTTGTGATTGTTTCGCTCAAATTGCGTCTAGGATTTGGACGATCGTATAAGGATGTATTAGATCTAATACTAATAAAATTGATTGCTTCTTTTATGATACCGTTTCTTTCGTTGGTTTGATTTAGTAAAGTTTTTGTATTGGAAACTTTTTTTGGTATATTTATGATCTACGGATCGTTTGGCGTGTGACGACGTTGTTATTTTCATTAATTTTACCTTTTCTCATATCTCATTACAAGTTTCAGGAATCTTCTATCTTATATTTGAGTAATCTTCAATTCAATAGTCTATCCATTTCTAGACATATAAAGATAGAGAATGCAAACTATGTGCCAACTCATAATCAATTCAAAATAAATAAATTACTAAACTCTAAAGGAAGTAAGAGACTGTAATATTTCTGGAAAGTCTTAAAAACAATCTACATGTTTCACCACCAAACATGTTAAACGATTATAGGGAAATCGAATGTATATAAAAAAATAACCTGTTACAATATAAGTATAAGACATTTCTTGTAATAATATAGAAATAAGCTGAGCGAAGCAGATGGATAATAGTTAGTTTGTATACAATCCCGAAAGAATCATTGTATTTAAAATAATCACAATTCGCTCTGGAAATCGTTGTCTCTTGGCACCGGTGTAACGAGATTTTATCTTATTTACCCTGTAAATATGTCAGGTGAAAATGGAATTGCCCCTGTTGCCCGCAATTATATTATTAACGATGACAAAAACTCATTCGCCTAATTTCGCAACCGCGTAATTGCTTTAAATAGGGGTGCTGTAATGGCTTATGTTCCATTACTCAGCTGGAAAATAGCAAGTTTATTGTGTTTAATGCCACTTTTACTACAATTTAATGCACGTAGAAACTACAATACATTACAGAATATTGTATCATGAACTGATCTATATATTAGTTATTCAACAAAGTGTATATGTTGTCTATTTTTATAATTTTTATACATATATCATTCCCCAGACAATCCATTCATACTTTTAATTTTGGTCCTATTCATATATCCGTCCACTTTCATACTTAACAGTTTTGTAGCTAAGTAATTTTCACATCTCCTTTTGAGTACCAACCTAATAATTACTTTATTTGTATCATAGAAGGCAAACGAACAGGCGGGTTATGTTATTATTTGTTATATTATTAAATGATCACTGCCGTCTATAGACACTAGCAACACCAGTGGAGTAGCAAATTGTTGCCAGCCTGTGTTTGGAGGAAATGGGGAAAAGCGGGAGAGAAGAGGGCCCCTTACCCCTAGGTGGACCACCGGCGCTCTCACTGATCGAACAAAATGCAATAATGCAAGCACTGTTACTTCAGGTCAGATTGCTGTGAGAGGGTGGTACAACCCCAGACAAGCCGACCCATTGATGTTGAAACTAGTAATAGCTTCAGCGTGGTTACAAGTACAAGTGGGTATAAGTGTAATTAACTCTATATTTCAGTCTATTTGTTATCTTTTTACAATTAAGCCTCTAAGCTAATTATTCAGCATAGGCGTAACCGTGGAGCACTGGAAGAGTGTATGTGCATCCTGAAATGTCGAAAAATACGTAGTCAAAATCGCAGCAAAATCCTAATGTTTGTTAAAATTTAATAATATCAATTACTTTCTAATAGTTTATAATTACATTTTTTGAAAAGAAAATATGTATTTGACATATATTAACAAAACATAAACAAATAATAGTAGTGGGTGAGATAAATTTAAATCTTAAGGATAAATTTATAAGGTTCCAAGCATAAGAATTCAATAAATTTCAAGTCCTTTTTCTATCGCGACTGCGTCACATGAGCAATGCAAATTCTCGCTTATGTGATTCGCGTCGTCCGCTTTTCGCCAGACTATAAGACTGCAAAATGCACAGCTAGAAAATAATGCATTTGGGATAAAAACCGAAAACAGTATCGTTGCTTCGGCGCCCTCGGCTTTATATTCAGTCGCTCGCTGACAGCTCCGTCGGATGGATGTGTTCGCTTTTCTCTCGTTACAGAATGTATCAAATATATTTCGAGTGAATGTGCGTGTCGTATTGGATATTTGGTGTAATAACTAATTGTAACAGTATTACTATACGTCTGTTAATTGAACTAATTAATTATGTGTGTTGTGATTTTATGTTATTATGTGGTTGATTCGTGTTAATTAAATTATATATGGTAAGTTTTGTTGTTACAACATAATTTTGGATTATATATTTTGATTTATTTTGACAAAAAAGTTTGTTTGTATTTGTTTTATTATGATAACGAGAATAAATAAAGAATTAATATATACATTACCGTAAAAATAATTGTTATAATCTTTGATTCCATTGCAGTTTTAACAGAGGGTTTTACAAGAAATATTCTTCTTAGGGAAACTTAAATGTTTTACGGCCTATAAGAATTTTAATAACTGATATAAGAAAAATACTGAATGTTACGTACATTAGCAACGTTCTATTAATCAATTTGACTTTTTTTTACAATCAAATTAATTACAAAAGAAAATATTTTTGCCAAATCTTTAAAGAACGACATACGAAGGGTTCCTATTGGTTTAAGATCTTTGTTTGTAGTCCGGTGAAGCTGTAAAGACCTTGCCAGGTTAATAGCGTAGTCAGTTCGAAAAAAAAAAGATCTTTGTGTATTGTTTGAATAATGTATTACACTAACTAAACTGGCGAACAATCGAAAAATCACTGTCTTTAGTGAAAGGTTTGTTTTAGGTACAAAGTTAGAATTTTCTCTGCGTTCTGCGGCTGTCTTCAGATATGAATATTGTTTTCCAACAATATTAAAAAAAGAAGTAAAAGCAATTAATTTATAACTACAAAGCTAAAATATGTCATAAGCGCTTCGACATCGCCTTGTTAAAACTTGACTTGCTAGTTTATTTTTGACGGCTGTCCCGTTGATCCATCCGTATCTAAGGAACATATAACTATGTCTCTTTCACTACCGATATTGAGAATATGCCATCTTACTTCCACATTTTATCTAAGACGGTGTGGCGTTACGATATTACTTTACGTATGTGTGCGTTATCGTGGAATTCGTCTTGTCAAAATATCATCTACAGCTCGTTTATAATATTAGTTAAGATGTTAGTTACCATTTCGTAAAATCTGTTTCTTACCTCACACTTTATGTAGAAATAATTAACAATTTTACAGTATATCCCCGTAGCCTAACAATCGACATTTAAATGTACCGCAAAATTTTACAACATATAGAAGACTAGCCACTGCTCGTGGCTTCGCGTGGAATAGATACTCCGATTTTTAAACATTCTTCATTGGTGCTCCGCTCCTATTGGTCTTAGCGTGATGATATATAACCTATAACCATTCTCGATAAATGAGTTATATAACACTGCAAGAAATTTTCAAATTGGACCCTGAGATTACCCCCCTACGTCACAAACTCACAAAATTAACCTCTTTATAATATTAGTATCGACTAGTATAATATTCCCATTTTGAAAATCTGTTTCTTGCCTCATATCTTATGTAGAAATAATCAACAATTTTATAGTATACCTCCATAGCCTAACAATCGACATTTAAAGCTACCGCCTAAGTTTACGACAAGCAACAGATTATAAAACGTATCTGAAGAGTAAAGATAGCATTATATACTTAAAAATTCCTTTTTTTTTCTCGAACTAACTACGCTATTTTCCTAGCAAGGTTTTAACGGCTTCACCGAACTACTAAGGCGAGCGCTTCAGGCACTCAGCCGATTTTATTTTTGGCAACTAGCTCAAGGGTGCGCGGCACCCTTCGGCTTGGCTGTTGCCCGTTACATGCAATTCGCGACCTATCTTAGTTAACCTAGCTAACTAACTATTCATATATATATGAGTTGTTGAAACATATATGTGTACCAAGCATAATCTAAACAGCTCCTACATATATTTCTTGTCGGAAAATTTTAACAATTCCTCTGTCATATTTTCTACACAATAATAATTGACGAGCGAACTTTGTAAAAGTTACTGTAGGGATCACATCGCGTCGCTCACATAGTTTCCTACAAGTCATCGTCTGATAATATGCAAAGCGAGGTATTTTGGTACAATCTAAGTACCTATATAGTAATATCTATGTACCTACATGTGACTAATATTCGTGACCCATGTCACAGGCGTAGCAAACTTTACCGAGTTTCAAATAGTTTTGAAGGACAAGGACCGTTTATTACCTATTTTATTTTAGACTAGTGTTTAGTTGCGATCACGTATGTTGCTGAGTGAAAAGGACATTACATAGTACGCGTTTCAAATAGGAATATATCTGTCAAGCCGCCATCTTTGATATTTCATATTTCGAATGTATTTTTTTAAAACATGCGCAAATTATGTTATACTTCATAAACTGTCATTTTTGCATAATCTATACTAATATAAAGAGGTAAAGTTTGTGAGTTTGTTACGTAAGGGGTAATCTTAGGAACCACAGGTCCGATTTGAAAAACTCTTCCAGTATTATATAGCTAATTTATCGAGGAAGGTTATAGGCATATATCATAATATATATATCATACCATATATCATATCAAGTTAAGACCAATAGGAGCGGAGCATCAATGAGAAATGTTTCAAAATCGGGATTTTTTTTTCTGAGAGCTTCCGTTGCGTGTTAGCGCTAGCCCAAAGTAACTATTACTACGCGGACGAAGTTGGGGGCAGGGGCTAGTATAAAACAAAGTCCGCTGCCGCGTCTGTCTGTCTGTCTTGTTCGTGATAAACTTAAAGACTTCTATACTAATATTATAAAGGGGTAAAGTTTTTGAATTTGTGACGTTTTAAGAGGTAATCTTAGGAACTACTGGTCTCATTTGAAAAAGTTCTTTCAGTATTATATAGCTAATATATCGAAGAAGGTTATAGGCTATATCATCAAGTTAAGACCAATAGGAGCGGAGCACCAATAAAGAATGTTTCAAAATCGTTTTTTTTTCTTCTGAGAGCTTCCACTGCGTGTTAGCCAATGATATTATAATATATTTATTATATCATTGGTGTTAAAGCTAGCCCAAAGTAACCATTCCACGCGAACGAAGTCGCTGGCAAAAGCTAATTCTTAATACTACTGAGAACATACCCAATTCTTCGTTAATTTAAAGTAGTTAAACATTTTAAACATTTATTGAAACAAAGCAGATGACAAAGGTACTTACTCTATTACATTGAATTTAAATCAGTAACCACTTTATTAAGTACAATAGTTTATCATCGAATCAATAGTAATTATCGTTGACATCTGTACTAGTGTTATATCGATCTTTTATACCTTTGTTCATAGACTAGCTGTGCCCGCGACTTCCTTCGTTCGTTATGAGAAAAACATTGATTAGTAAAGACATCTGAATGTATTATCTCTCGTATCTAGTCGCGTCGTCTTTAGAATTATAATAACTTTTGATAGACCGACCCTATTTTAATGAAACAAGGACTAAACGTTACTCGATAATATGCTTTGTGATTTTTTTTTTTTAAGTTTTATCATGAACTGTATTCTTTAGCAGTGACGAGTGCCCAAACAAATAGACTGACATTTCTGAGAATGATTTAAATGTATCTTATTCCTTATTCCTGGACACTTGCAACATTCTTTTTTTTTCACACAAAGCTGGAAATACAGACACGTTAGATTTAAATATTTTTTTTTTTATATATCAGGGGAGGCAAACGAACAGAAGCGTCACCTGATGTTAAGTGATCACCACCGTCCATAGATACTTGCAACACCAGGGGAGTCGCAAGTGCGTTGTCAACCTGTATTTGGAAGGAGGGTGGGGGAGGGGAGGGTAGGTGAATCTCCGGCTCTCTCACTGACCGAACGAAACGCAACAATGCAAGCACTGTTACTTCACGTCGGTTTTCTGTGAGAGCGTGGTGCTTCCCCGGACGAGCCGACCCATTCTTGCTGAAAACAATAATAGTTTCAACTTGGCTTTACCACTAAGTATTACATTATATGTATAGATTGTATCTAAATATACATTGTTCTTTTAATTGACTCCAAAAAGAATGAGGTTCTCAATGTCGATTGTATTTTTTTTTGTTACCTCAGATCTTTGTCATTTATCAACCGATTCGGAAAATTCTTTTTATATTAGAAAGAGGATACTTTCAAGGGGTAACTTCTTAATTCCATTAGCATTGAACCATTTCGTAGATACGTCAGGGGATTCCTTAACATGGAAAAGGAAATGTATAGTAATTGAGACGCTGGTAGGCTTATAATAATTAGTATATGTACCTAATGCTGAGGACGTTATGGTGCAAAATTTTGATGTCTAATAAAAACCAAATAAATTTCTTAAATATTTTGTTAAGTTAATGAGACTGTGCTAATGAGGTTATCTCCTTATCTGAAACGCATAGTTTTTTAACTCGCACTGACTAAGCTGTTCGCATAGCAAGGCCTTAAAAGCTTCACCGGACTAGAGGGAAACGCATAGTATATATAATATGCTAAGCATATAAAAAGGGCCAACCCAAGCGTAATCAAGAGTAAAAATTTACAGGTGTTTATTAACAAACATATAACGTAAATACCACATGCCGTCGGATTAGCTTCACGATTATTAATTGCTCACAACTAGAGGGTATAATTCCTAAAATGTTGATCAGTATAGTGTCTAAGTATTACATTTAAGACTGTGTCGATTCTAAGGGTTGGTATCATAACATACCAATTGATATATTAGTTGATATCATAATATAAGCTATAATTACTCACTATTAGTTTGAATGGGAAACAGACGCCAATAAATTGTACAAAGAAATGAACCTAAAACGATGTCAAGCTGGTTTTATATTATTTTTTTACGAACTTACTAACGCTGTGTACCAGAAGGGCCTTTTCAGCTCGCCGGTTTGAAGGGTGAGTGAGGAAGGTACTAACTAAGCTGAAATAACAACTAGCGTAAGGGTACCAGAGTTGCCGAATCTCGATTTGTACTGGGGTTTTGTAAGCATTTCCATTGCTTTGTCTTTGACTACACAGACGAGCTAACCAACCATACGCGTATGTGTGCTATGCAACATATGTTCATACATAAATACGTACATGTATTTAGAATCTGTCTGTTTTTTTCTACACTCTTGGTCTGCACCTTCTTTCTTATTTTATTTGTTTGAAGTGTAGTATAGCTTTACAGTGAACAATACTTATTATCATTAATATACTCAATGATTAATATTATTTAATTTAACTATTATTATTTTAATCATGAGTATTATAAAACATCGGATTTTAATGCGATTATAGCCTTAATAACGGCGTCATTTTTAACAGACTTAAAAAAAAGGAGGAGTTCTCAATTTGACTGTATTTTTTTATGTTTGTTACCTCAGAACTTTCGACTGGATGAACCGATTTTGATGATTCTTTTTTATTTAAAAGTTGGTACTTTTCATTTGTAATCTACAATGACTCGCGCCATAGCGTTGATGGTCCGATGGATGAAATGACAGAATCTGTTGTGGCAATTGTGGATTTTAAAGTATAGCGAGTACAAAGTTTTATCACCTACAAATAAATTTCTGCATCTAAATAAATAAAAATCAATTGCTGTATGTATTCAAGACCTCCGCACCTATTTGGCTAAATATGTTCTGTGCAGTTGTCAGGACAAGTTTGGGTGAAAAACAAATCTTTGAAAATCCAAAGATAAAATTAAAAAATGTGAGATAAAAAAGTCTATAGAAAAAATGGAGTGTATGAATGCGACAGAAGATAGTAGAGAGATATTTTAAACATATTGAAAAAATTAACAGACTGACGCTTAGTTGTTAATTTACCTATTTAATTGATTATATGGTCGTCCTGTAAGAAGAAGGATTCATTTCTTTTAGTACAGCTATGCGAATCCAGGGTGGTAAATACTAGAATTCTCTAGAATCTGCAGTAACCTATACATATACGTAAGATTGAAATGTCTGTCTAAATATCGAATAATCTTGGAAAAATCTAATCCGATTTTAATGACATTTATAGCTTCACCGGAATACCGTATAAGCCATAGGATATTACGCTTTTTCATATAGATGAAACGATGCTATAAACTAGCTTTTGCCCGCGGTTTCTTCTAATGTTTTGGCAGAAGAAAAAACTCATCTTCTCTGTACGTCTTACGACGTGTAACAATTTGACGTTAATTGGTTGAATAATTACGGTGTCAAGCAAACAAAAACACGCTTATATTTATAATATTAGATAGTATTAGAAAGTTAAAAGGCTATATCTTGATTCAAAACATTAATTCTTGAAAGCAACATATAAAACAACACTAATTTATTAATTTACAACACAACAATATAAGGTGGATTTGAAACTGTAAAATTACTTTAGACAAACAAACGGACCGTATTATCCTTAATATGTATTTATTTTTCTTTCGTTCAATATATTTACCGACATAAGAGCAATCCAGCTTGCGTCAGAAAAACAGTTTAGTTGCGACCAACCTTTGTGGAAGGGGGTAAGCTATAAATAAAGATGACCGTTGAGACTTACTAGGCTATGTGGGGCCTCCATACGTTCGTGTTTATTTAGGATACTGTCCCAATTTTTAAAGGTATTTGTTGCTATTTATTTTCGACTTCAATTATTACACATTCATAAATGAATATTATAATTATTTAAGGAGCACACCTAGTGACAAAAAAGGTGATTGATGAAATTTTTTATTAAAAAAACTTTATTAATTTTTCGAAATTTTAAAAGTATATTTACCATTATATGTCGGATAGAGATAAAATGGCGTTCAAATAGCAGTATGATATCATCCATAGTGACGTTATGGTTATTATTTGAATAACATGTTAACTGATACAGAAACACTACACTGACTATAGTTACGACGAGTTATACGTAGATGTGACCAGCCCAACTGTCTGAGCATGTATATCCAGCATCTAGTTGTGGGTCGCCTTTTAAGGCATCAAGATACAAGTCATTAGTAACACCCCCGCTATAGGCAATGACGCGGTATCACAGGTCAATAGTGGATCCTCGATATATACATGTTTAAAGAATTTACAGTTTTGAAGAAAGAATATTAAATATTTTTTAAGTTACACAATCTCCGACGGCGCGAAAAAAAGGTAAAAAAATATTCTCAATAGACTAGAAGATATTTATTGTTGATATTCAAAATGGCGGTGTTTAAAAAAAAGTCAAATTTCACCCAAAAATGTCGTCGTTTTTGGCCTGCTAAAATTCAATTTTGATCAGATCAAAAAATTGATAAGTCATTGTATGGAGAACTACATAAAGAACATTGAAAAATAGTCTGTAGTGATCGGATCATTTGTCTTTGAGTAATAATCACTACACCAAATTCGGAGAATGCTGTTTCAAGATAAAATGATCTTTTTCAGTGTTATAAATAGTTTAAAATCATACTTACAGCTTATCTGCTATTCCAGGCCCATATAATTCACGTTTCTCTTCGAAAAGGGCTTGTTGTTTACAAAACCTCTTAGCTCTACTTATATACAATACCTATGGTACGTTTGTAGTTGGGTGAAGCAGTTAAGACCTTGCTAGGTCAATAGCGTAGTCAGTTTGAGAAAAAAATCTGGTACATCCTGTAACTAATGAAACTCTAGCTGTCGAGCGGCTGCTCTTTAAATGGCTATAACTCAAAAGCTATTTGATATATCGATTTGAAATTTTGTTATGTCATTTTTAAACATGTAATCTATAGAAAATATTAAATCAATCTTTTTGAAATTTCACACTAGGTGTACCCCTTAAGTTTAGTGAAGGATTGAAATATGTTTTATTACAAGGAACTAGTTTAACAATTGAAACTCATAGCGATAAAATTGGGCATCGAAAACATCTTCGTTTTTAAGGTTGCGTTTTAAACGCACCGCGCTCGCTTCATGTTCGCCATCTTGCTGTTTTGTCTCGCTTTGGTTAGGTTAGATTAGACTTGCGAAAAAAGGATAGCGCGAACTTTTTTTTTTTCGATCTGACTACGCTATTGACCTAGCAAGGTCTTAACAGCTTCACCGGACTACCAAGGCGAGCGCTTGCAGCACTCAGCCGATTTTATTTGGGCAACAAGCTCAAGGGTGCACGGCATACCTCGGCATGGGCTGTTGCCTTATACATGCAATTCGCGATCTATCTGAGCTAACCTAAGCAAAGCTTCATATTCATACTTATATGAGTTATTGAAACATATACGTGTACCAAGCATAGATACTTTAACAACTCTTATATGTATTTTGTGTTGAATATTATTTCTAAACTATTTCAGTTCGATAAGGAAAAATAAAACCCTTCCACTGTCATGTGTGCATGCACCTGTGTGGAGGTGATATGTGTAATGTTGTCGCAGTGATATGAGATTTTCTGTCACTGTATCGCGCGAGCAGCGTACTCAAGGGTTCCACGCCGAGGAAACGGACCTAGGTTTGAGCCGCTGCCGAAGGGGGCCTAGTCTGGGATGGGGAGCGAAATTTACCCCCAGACCACGGCGGCGTGATCTGTGGTTTCGGGCGCGTGGGCGTGAGCACGCTCTGTTTGGAGAGACAGGCTGGTACTGATCGTTCACTACCGTTATTTCATCACGAGGGTCGATAAAAATATGTCGCGGACGTCTTTCATAATGCCGCAGCGTTCGGTACGGGTTCGTATTTTACGGCGGATACCACTAACGTAATAGGAAATAACGCGAACTTGCCTCGGGTGAGCGCGGTGCATTTAGTACGAAACCTTTTTAAAGCACGTATTTAATACGTATATAACTTTTTTGTAATAACACCGCTTTAGTTAAGTTATTTTTTACTTTTTTGTTAGTAGTGTTCAGTTTGTGCAAATGGGATTGGATTATATGCTTCAGGGGATGTTTATCTATAAAAATCAGATTTAACTTCAACTCACAGTTACACGTAAATCTTTTAATGCTGAAATTACAGTCCACATGAAATTATTTTTCTTTTGTTTGTCTTCGTATTCGCTCCAAAGTCTAAAATATAACTTACTCGAACTTACTGGGGCGTCTTTATTACAACTTTCTATAAAGGAGGGTAGAAGACTCTGGGAGACTGACGTCATTATTCGAACGATTCGACAGAATCTGAGACTGTTTAAATTTAAAATTCCCGGTTCCCAATATAAATGATTCATCCTTTGTTTATTAACTAGATCGCATATATGATAAGATATATGCGAACTAGTTAACGCTTTGTTGGTTAAGCTGTAGCTACTTAACTGATTATAATGAATTTTGCATACATATCGATAAGTGTATCGTAAAGAATACAATTTATACGAAATAGTACTTTTCTCGAAGTTAAACATACGTTAATGCAAGTAAAAGCTAATAATTAATATTTAGGTAGTTTTAATAACATCTCTTGTATCGTGTTTATTATTTCTGAGTTTTAAGGTTTTCCTCTATAATATGATACACGGTTAGTTTAACCTTTTGAATAAAAGTATTTAATTCACTCAAGCCTGAAACATACGGCTGAAGCCTTTGAAAGGCTCATTTGCATTAAAATAACATGTAGTCTAGTTCAGTGGAGTTTTTATATGTTATCTCAGTTTATCGTGTATTATTACACAGAAGCGGTTTTGTGTAATTTAATACAGACACTCCTGTAGTTGTAAATTTTGCATTTGTTATATTAGTTAGGATTTTAGAATACATGCGAGATATAAAAAAAAATACTTGTTACACATAGCGTCTTATAAATATATAATATGTGTTTGTTACATTTAATCGTTTAAACAGTACGAGTACAAATTAACGTGGACACCAAAAGCTACCCATATATATTGCGGCTAAAATGACTCTGTAGTTGGACATACGTTGAATTCGTCGCGTCATTGAACTGGAATTCAGTTTTATTTTTAAAGTAATCATATTAACATATTTATTTGGGTAGGAGGATATTTTCCCGGGGAAAAGGTGAAAATGTTTACCTACTCGGACCTTTGTCAGTTTTTTAGTTAGAACAATGTAATGAATTTACGTGGCAGTGTTTCTATACATTACTTATATTTACCGTCCTCTTAAATTGATATTGTTGAGAACTGAAAAAATACTGAATGAAAACTGCTAGCTGTACGTAATAATTAAATACTAATGGTTGAAATTCGACCATAATTAATGTAGTAATTCTTATTAAAGATTATTTTGCAATTAATTATTTGAGTATTCATTCATTATAAATTAACCTACAGTTTGACCAGTTATTTTCAAAGGGCATGTAAGGTATTTAAATATAATATATAGAGCTTAAGTCATGTAAAAAAAATTGAATGTAGGATCAAAAATAGTAACTGAACTTGACTTTTTGTGTCTATGTTGTGTGTCATTCAGACAACAGTGTGTTTACTTTAATTAATGTAATGTATTTCTAATGCATTTTATAGAAAAAAATGGCTTTATGCATTTTTCCTTCATATAAACTTAACTATGTAAAATTTCACGTTCATCCGTGAGCGCAATTCACTTAAAAAGGGGTACAAAATTTTCGCTTCACGTATTAATGTATAGATTATTAATCCCTCGGCTGATTTTTTAAGATCCAAACCTCAAAATGACAAAATCTCTTTAAAGGAATATGAATATCTAGCCAATTTAAAAATATATAATTTAACATTACATCATTTGTTATTTGTTCAAGTTGTTCAAAGTTTGTTGTTCAAATTGTTTAAATTAAATTCAGAGAAACAAATGTCTATCCGCAGATACGATTACTTCTTCTATTTAATTCAAGCTCACTGGCATGTGCGATATCCGACACTTATCCGTCAGAAAAGTAAAGAAAATACACAGATATTACATTTTATTAATTAAATACTTCTAATTATATCTCTATTTTTAATAGGAATTACGTGCGACTTTTACCCCAATTTACTAGAATATAAAACCTTATAACAAAGTATCAGGGCTTAGTGCTGCTACCTAGTAGCTAGTTACAGAAAAATGAGTTGTATAAAAACTATCAAAATGAGAAATTATTATCGGCTTTTATCGATCTCAAAGAAATCAACATCTAATTTTAATTTTTAAGGGATTTTTACAGTCTGTAACTCGTAACAGATAAAAAAAATTCACCCATAGACCGTGACAAGCAAAAAAATAAATGCCATTTTAAATTAAAATCAAAAATACTATATTCAGTTTAGGCCCTGATAAGGCGCTTACTAACGTCAAACCAACGGCTCGGAAAGCAATCTAAATATCAAAAAGAAACTCGGCTCGGCTTATTTTTTCGTCAATATATATAATAAAAATGTCTAACGTTTCTGTACTTTTAGTAATACGTTTAGGAATAAGTAATAAAACCTATTTCAAACGTTTTTGCAAATGTCTGTCTGTTTATTTTACCACGCATAACTGCTAAATTACTGTGTTCACTATAAAATCTCACCAATGAAATCATAAAGCATATCTTCAGGTAATATTTAGTCTGGGTTTCATTAACATCGATAAACTCTATCAAAACTTATTGTAATTTTAATGACAACGTGACTTAGTACGAGAGAAAAGTAGATAAGTAAATGGAATCAATACTTTCAGAGGACTTTATTAATCACTTTTTTTACAGAAGGTTTCAAGGCAACGGAGTCGCGGGCACGGCTTGTCATACATGTATTAACAGACACAGATATTTACATTCATTTTTGATGGATGCAAAAAAAGGGCGTCATTTGGAGACGTCAACCCGCTTGATCTGGTTCAGTCCAATTTTTTTTATATCATAGGAGGCAAACGAACAGACGGGTCACCTGATGTTAAGTGATCGCCGTCGTCCATAGATACTACCAACACCAGAGGAGTCGCAAGTGCGTTGCCAGCCTGTCTCTTGAGGGAGAGAGGGTGGGGAAGAAAGGGGTCGGACGGAAGGAAGGAAAGAGAAGGTGGGTCTTTCGGCGCTCTTACTGAGCGAACGAAACGCAACACTGCAAGCACAGTTTCTTCATGTCAGTGTTTCTGTGGGTCGGGTGATACTGCCCTGGACGAGCCGATACCAATTCAGGCTGAAACCAGTTATTATAGCTTCAGCGTGGCTTTACCACCTACGATATATATCAATAAATAATATCCGACAAATCAGTAATGGGCTTTGGGGCTTTGTTATAAAATCTAACACCATTACCTAAAAAAATTGTATTGGGCTTACTGAGCCTGGAACATAGAATGATCAGCTTGTCATTGTTTATAGTATTTAAATTATAGTATAAAAAGTATTCGTATAAAATAGTCATCTCAAACTTTATTTATTTATTTAAGGTTTAATTTAACTTTGTCGAATCTGTAGGACAATGACGTCATAATTCCACAGTTTCCCTCCCTTCTTTATTCAAAGTTGTAGATACATGTCGCAGTGCGTCCGACACTTCAAATGCACGGTACTATTCTAGATATTAGGACAGATACAAAGAAAAACAAATGGAATGCGACTTCAGCATTCTAAAGCGTAAATGTTAGTGTAGTGTATGATCGTGAGTCTATTTGATTTTTGTGTGTACAATTTCAAAATAAATGAAACAAATGGCATTTCATTATTCCACGGGTGTAAGAATATTTATCTATATCATTTTGGTCTGTAAAGCAACTCTTATTAATGAGTTTTTTGGCGGGATTTTAGTCTGGCATGTAGTGGATTTTATATTTTATTCATAATCTTGTGTTATTTGTATCTCTGTATTTTGTAAATTTGATGGTGTTTTACGTAATATAGTTAGTTTATTGTGCATAACTGAAGTGAATGGAAAATAATACCACGGAGCATGAAATTCTGAGAGGGCACAAAAACTCTTTGGAAGTTTCTAACAAGTGAGCCACCATCTTCTTGGATAATTGAAATGATCATACGACGCTTGTAATCTATATGTTAATATGTGAAGCAAAAATTTTTACCTCTTTTTAAGCGATCTCTGTGAACGGATGAACTTGAAATTTGGCATAGTTAAAGTTTATATGGCGGAGAAGTGCAGAAAGCTATTTATTTTATATAAAATACATTAGAAGTACATTAAATTAATTAAAATATACATTACTCACACTACTGCTGGATTTTTACACAACATACTACACGTAATGGCAGTAATAATCTGAAAGATTGGTTGCCAAAAATAAATAAAAAAACTCTTATTAATGAATGTTTTTCGTTTAAATAGAAAATTGTGGTGACATTAATAACACATAGTGGTTATTTCTTCCTATAACCTCGAAGTAACAAGGACCTCGGGAATTGCTAGCAATATTTTTTACAAAATGCGTCTCCCTTGATAGATTGCTTCATTTTAAAGAGATTTATATCTACCCTCGCGACCCTACTATCTTTTGTTCATCAATCATTTCGATTGTGTTTGGGTGTTCCGAGAGATGAAGTTATTATTTCAGAAGTCAATTTATTATGGAAATACGTGTATGATTAGATTAAGTGTAGTTTGTAGGTGGTAGAGTCAGGCTTGAGCTATTATTGGTTTCAGCATGAATGGGTCGGCTCGCCCGGGGTAGTCGTGAAGTTACAGTGTTTGCATTGTTACGGTTGGTTCGGTTAGTGAGAACGCTCGAGGCTCACATCCCCTTTCCTCTTCCCTCACTATTTCCCTCTATCCCTCATTCCTCCCAAACACAGGCTGGCAAAGCACTTGCGACTCGCGATGTGTTGTTAGTGTCTATTAGGGATGTTAAAAAATAATCGATTTTTAATTAAATCGATTTTTATTTTATTATAATCGATTTTTTATTGTCGATGTTTATTTTCATATTAATCGATTTTTTGAAAATCGATTATATAAATTACGCATTTTAATCGATTTTTATAAACATCTATGCGACGGATGAAAAAAACTCAAAATAAGTTCATTATTATTTACAATTGAAGAGTGAGCATAGTGAGATAATATGTTTGTAAAAATTTAAAATGTTTTCTAGCCGCAAAACACCTAAAAGCGGCTGGCGTAAGTATTTTATAACGAAAAAGAATAATACCACAGTAATATGCATGTCCTGTTCGATAGAATGAAAAATTTTGTAGTGAAACTACAAATTTAAAAAGAACATAGAATGAAAACATCCCACTGCCTTACAAGTAACATGAGTTACTATATCTTATAATGATTGTTGTGGTTCTTATGACAGCTAAATACCGCTCTCTGTAAAATTAAAACTTTCAATAAAACTAAAAAGGTTTGTCATGCGAGTACAACATGTTTACTAAAAATGTCTTATGGTAAACTCGACATCGATAAGTTTACAAAACTATAAATTATTATTGATTTTATTCTTTTTTTATTTCTTTTATTTTATTTTAATTTTCTCAGTCACACTATGATTAATATGAAAATTTAAAAGAGAACTTCATTGTTTTGAAGTTTACAGTTAGAATTAATAATGTTGTCATTTTGTTAGGATGTTTATCATTTCATTTTTATTACGATATAATGTTTAATAGTACTGAAAATTTCTATGGTATTTAGTTTCTATATTCTTTACCTTGAAAGTTTAAAGGAACATTCACTTTTATTTTGTTTTGAACTGGTTATTTTTGATACATATAATTTTATGTGATTCTTAATCTGATAAATAGTTATTTTAAATCTTTAGGTTTATTATAGGAATACGGAAAGCATGTCTATTTTTAAATATTATAAAAATCGATTTTTGAAAAAAATCGATTATTTATTTTCAATTAAGTCGATTTTTAACAAATCGATTATTATTATAAAAAGAAAAATCGATTCCTAATTAATCGATTTTTTTCATTAAACTCACATCCCTAGTGTCTATGGATCGAGGTGAACACTTAACATCAGGTGACGCGCCTGTTCGTTTGGCTGCTATGATAAAAAAAAAACAATCTGCGACTTCGTTTTGCCAAGAAGATTTAATTCATACCTTATTGCATTTTTTGTTTGTACACTGGCGGGCTTAATGCTACAACGTTTTTTTCCAGTTAACGAACGGTATTGACATATACAAAGACAAAAAAAAATTAACATCTAATATTTTTGATATATATTTTTACTAGATAGCCCGGCGGACGTTATCCCGCCTTGATAATGAAAAAACCTTGACAATTTATATACCTATACCTTCCTCATGAACCGCTTTGTTAACTGGTGAAAATGTATGAAAATCCGCTTAGTACTTTATGAGTTTATCGCGAATAAACAAACAGACAGACGTGGCAGAGAATCTTAGTTTTGTAATATGTAGTGATTAGCATTGTTTTGCCTTAAAGACACCCTAGTACACTAAATCAACAATTTCTTGAACTTTTAAAATTGGTAATTAAATATTGTATTTATCTTTAGATTTTTAAAGAAAAACAAATGAAATGTAATGCCTTTTTAACTTAGGTATTAGCGTTTGACCACATTTTTACATGATACGACTAAAATCAATACGCTTGGTTGGCCCCTTATAAATAAATTTAATAGCTGCGCTCCAGATAATGAGATGTGTTTCTGACCTTCATCTCATTGATCTAGTACGGAGTATGCAGGCGCATTAGGTAAGAACTTTTTGGACGTCAATGTGACAAAAGAACAAGAAAATTTAAATAACAAAAAAAAAGAACAATCGAATTTGATGTAATATATATCATATTATATATTCTATTACTTCGCTAAACCACGCCGCGCCGTTATATACAGGCCGCATCGCTTTTATAACGCTTTAAAATATATAAGTATTGTGAACGCATTGAAGCCTTTTATGGTGCCCGCTTTGGAAGAGAAGTTTTGCCTTTAAGGCACCCGCATACACCGCATATTTCGCCTTGGATGCCACTGCTCCGTACGGGGTGCTGAGTTGCAGGTTAGTCCACGCTTATTATTTGGGGTTCTTGTTATTTTATTTATTTATATGCAAGGCCACCAACTGCTCTTTCGCTTCTACCGCATATCCTGGTGGGGCCTATTTACACGGTCCCATCAGCCCCTCCAACGCTAATGATGCGCTCAAACTATGAAGGTATGGTTTCCAAGTACGTCTGCCAGAATACACCCAAAGATACTTGGCAATGTATGTTTAGTTATTAAGCTGACCATTAGGTTGTAGCTAAATAGGTAGACTTAACAAAAACCTCTCCACAGAATAAACTCTAGCATGAGAGATATACATATAATAAGGTATATCGGTGAAGCTGTTGAGACCTTGATAGGTCAATAGCGTAGTCAGTTCGAAAAAAAAAAACATAATAAGAACGTAAATCTAACGCGTATGTACTTTTTGATTTTTGTAAAAAAAAACTTCTTGCCTGCAAAGGTGTCTAGTAAAAAGAAGGAAAATACATTTCAATTTTAGGAATGTCTTACTGTCTATCTGTTTGTATCAACACACACCACTGTTAAAATACTGCGTTCACGATAAAACATCATCAAGAATATCACAAAGCATATCTTCGCGTAACATTTAGTCTTTATTTATTATAATCGGATCAGATTATCAAAAGTTATTATACTTTTAATGAAGACTCGACTTAAGTACTCGAGAAAAGTAAATGGACTTAATAAATTCACATGACTTTATTAATCGCTGTTTTTTTACACAAGGTTTCATGCAGACGAAGACACGGGCACAACTAATCTATACTAATATTATAAAGAGGTAAACTTTATCGGTGTTATTACAAAAAAGTTAAACGCTTGCTTTAAAAAAGTTACGTTTTAGATGTATCGCGCTCGCGGTATGTTTCGCCATCTTGCTTATCTGTTATCGCGCTTTGGTTACACTTGCCAAAAAAGGATAACGCAAACTTACCTCGGGCGAGCGTGGTGCATTTCGTACGAAACCTTTGTTAAACCAAGTATTTAACTTTTTTGTAATAACACCATATGAGTTTGTGACGTTTAGGGGGTAATATCAGGAACTACTGTTCGGATTTGAAAAACTCTTTCAATGTTATATAGCTCATTTATCGAGGACGGTTATAGACTATATATCATCACGCTAAGGTGCTAAGCGGAGCACCAATGAAGAATGTTTAAAAATCATTTTTTTTCCTCTTGAGAGCTTCCGCTGCGAGTTACCGGCAAGGTATCTATTCCACGCGATCGCGGGCAGAGGCTAGTTCTAAATAAAAGTAAAAAAAAAAAACCTTTAGTAAAATTAATTGTGTTGCTCCAAAATAATATTTGTAATAATGATATTATTCAATATCCCAAGATAAATCACGGATTCTATAACATTCATATCTATTCTGGAGAACGCTTCTAACTTTTGCGAAGAACGTTTGGCTTTACGGAAACAGTAGCGTAACAATAGAATAGTTGGATGAACATAATGAGAATCTTCTGGCTTGAGGGGAACACGAATATAATAGGATTATTACAAAATGACGTAAAATGTATTAATTTTGTAGAAAATAAGGTAAGAATTGATTTAAGAAATTCCATGAGGCTAAAAATGTAATGCAGCTCAGTGAATCTATTCAACAATCTTTCCTGGTGACAAATTTGAACATTAACATTATTGCTACACGAAAAGTTCAAAAAATGTAGCCCAATGATCAAAATTTTAGTCAAAATTAACTATAACCCTCGGCTGGTTTTTTAAGACTCATATGTCAAAATGGCGGATCGTGTTTATGTTATTGTTCGAGTGTCTTGATTTTGTAATAAATACGCTATTATTTTAAAATTTAGGCTGCCAACAGTCTGTTGACAAGTGTATCATAATTTGTACATTCGTTTGTATGGGGCTTACACCCTTTAGGGTGTTATTACAAAAAAGTTAAATATGTATTGAATTGCTTCAAAAAGGTTGCGTATTAATGCACCGCGCTCGCCCGAGACAAGTTCGCGTTATCCTTTTTCACAAGTCTAACCTAACCTAAGAAAACGAGACAAAAAATTAAGATGGCGAATAATCAGCGACCGCAGTGTATTTAATACGAAACCTTTTTAATACAAGTATTCAATATATATATACAAAATTACGAAATAAGAAGAATGTAGCCCACAATAATTCAGGTGAAACACCTAGCCGCGAGCACAGAATAGTTTACAACAAACGGTCGTACCGTCATTTCAGAATAATTTTAGTAAAAACTAAATTTCATATTTAATACACGACGTCCACGTAAACACGCTTATCAGCTGAACTGTGTATCTAATGTTTTTGTTAATAACACCATTTTAAATCTTCCCCAGTTCTAACGTACAACCCAAAAACATTGTAACGACATAGATAAGCGACACTTTGTTGGCCGGTTACTTTTTGCCCCTAGCTTTTTCATGTCAGCCTAGTACAAACTTTTTGCACGTATATGTAGAAAGAGTAATATTTTATTTTTTGTACGACCACCAACCAACCACGTTTAACAAACAAATATGTAGTAAATATGTAGCTTATACCCGCGACTTCGTCTGCGTTGTTCTGAGTATGCGCACTACACCGTATGCCCTATTTCTGCAGAAGTTGTTGAGTGATGCACGTACATTGGTAGACCTTTTTCATTTTATAGGCATACTATAAAATACCCTGGTTTTTACCTACTCCTCTCTTGTATGTAACTCGCGCCATCATTCAAATTACAATAACTTTGATTAAGTTAGCTGATTTTAATATATTTTCTTTATTATATAACTTTATATTTGTAGATAGTTGAGCCACGCTGAAGCTATTACTGGTTTCAGCATGAATGGGTCGACTCGTCCGGAGTAGTACCACCCTCTCACAGAAAACTAACGTGAAGTAATAGTTCTTGCATTGTTGCGTTTTGTTCGGTCAGTGAGAGCGCTGGAGGCCCATCTCTCACCCCCTCGTCTGTCCCTACTCCTCTCCACCTTACCTTTTCCCCCAAACAAAGACTGGCAATGCACTTGTGACTCCACTGGTGTTGCAAGTGTCTATGGACAGCGATGATCACTTAACATCAGTCTGTTCGTCTGTTCGTTTGCCTCCTATGACACAAAAAAAAAATTATAATTACTAATATTACTTGTGCTGGTAGACTGTGTACGTGACGATTGTAGTAAGGAAGTGTTGTACGGCCGCCTTGGACATTAAACATGGGAACAGTGTACCATATATGCTATATTTTTAGAATGCGAAAGTGTTTATGTATACAATCTGGTCCCTTGTTATTTTAAATGAATTCCGTCCAAATTATGAGGCTGTAATAAATATAGTAGTTAAAAGCCAAAGAAATAAAGAAATAAAAGAATTTATAGCGAAAGCAATACCATTTACAGTAAGCGTATTATTGACGAATACGTTTTTTTAATAAACATAATGTGCATCGGTTTCTAGAAGATTCAAATCCACCAGAAATATTAATGCAATGACCGAGAGCAGTGTCCTCGCTTCAGATAATTTTCACATATTCTTTAAAGCTTCACTTTGTATATTGCTTATATTTTATGCAATATGCAAAACTTTCAGCGTGGGAGAATTTTGTTTGGAAAATAGGTAGACGTCATCGCATTCATAATTCTCAATGCTGAGTGCGGCACTTATATCAGTTTGAAATATGCTTTATAAGCTGAAAAGTAATGCTTTAAAAATGCATTATTGCTTTCGTTTAAAGGCAGATTTTTTAAAAATATATATTTAGAAAATGTTGTGGAAACTTATTTGCCTTTGGAACTCTGTACGTGTTTGTTGATAGCTATTTCCATCGTTGCTATTATTATTTTCTAGCTTTAAGTTTGCACTATATTCCTCTTCTCTTATACACGTATCATTCTTTACACAACCCATCCATACCTTCTTTGGTCTCCTTTTAGTTCTATATTTTAATTTTCAAACTTGATACTTTTTGGGTTATATGGCTTACGTCCTTCCCGTGGGATGTTCATACCAGGTTAACCTATTACTCCTCAACTACTCTCTCATCTTTATATTTCTTCTGATGTACTAATTTCTAACCTTCCTTTTAGTTATGTCACACACCATACATCCTACATTTTTATATCTCCGATTGTAATCTTCTTTCATCCGTCTCTTAAGCGACATGTAACTTATATTTTCGAAGCTGTTTTAAACCTAATAATCCTAAGTACTATTTAAATGCGAATATGGAGTTTATCTATTAGGCTTTCATGTCTAAACTTACTCATCATCATAAAATTTTACATAGAATTTTCTGTTATAAGACAACGAGTTTCATTGTAAAAAAGTGCTGATCCCAAGAAATAAATAAAATCTAAATTAGCGCGAGCTAAGCCGCAGACAAAAGCTAGCAAACATTTAAACCGTATCATAATGTTCTACGGAACCAAGCTAGACCCCCGTACCAGCAGCTCAAGCCAGGTTTGTTCCCACTTCCCTCGGCGTGGGGCCCTTGAGAACGCTGCTCGCGCGAATATAGTGGAACAAAATCTTACATCACTGCAACAACATTACATATCGCCTCCAAACACGTGCTTACACATGAAAGTGTAAGGATTTTATTTTTTCCCTTATCGAACTGAATTAGTACAGAAAAAAAAAATCGACACAAAATACTCATAGAATTATTGAGATAGGTATGCTTGATACACATATAAGTGCCACACAAATCAATTTCTACTACATATTTGTAGGTGACTTAAATTGGCAGTTTCAATCATTTTTTTAGCCAAATAAGAATTCACTGTTGAAATAAATCAATATTATTAAATATTTCTGTAACCCAATTCGCTTTCAAAATACCGTTTTACCGATTCCGTTCGATCGGCTGATTCGTCGGAATCGTTCGTTTAATTAATTTATCAGTTGCTTTCGGATTATTTTTCGGGAGAATTCTACGGCTCTGGTATTGGAATAAGATTGATCATGTTTTTGTTCGCCGTTCTCGATTGTATATCATTACGTTTTATTTGCAATTCATTTCGAAATTCTACGTATTATCCATTCTTTTAGATCTTAGTAGAATATTTTGAGATATATAATATATTTCTATTGCTATTATTATTATAAAAGTTTATTAATCATAACTTTTGTATGAAAAATATTTCTCTAAAATGAGTATTTTCCATTGATTCTTGAATTTTCAATTTACTCAAAGCGCTTTATAAATGTCTGGCTGTGCCCGCGACTTCGTCCGCGTTGAACCTGGTGTACAAAATAGTTAAAGTTCATCTGAATGTATTAAGTCTATACTATCTACTTTTATTTCGTACTTAAGTCGCGTCGCCATTAAAATGACAATAACTTTTGATAGAGTTAACCGATTTTAATGAAACAAACACTAAATGTTACTTAAAGGTATGTTTTATTTTCTTAGTGAATCTTATCGCGTACGAAGTACTAAAGCAGTGATGCGTGTTCGTAAAACACACAGACAGACAGACATTTCTAAAATTGATTGAAATGTATTTTATTACTGTCTATACTAATATTATAGAGGTGAAGTTTGTAAATTTGTGATGTTTTGACGTTGTAGGAGGTAATCTCAGAAACTACTGGTCGATTTGAATAATTATTTCAGTGTTATACAGCTCATTTATCGAGGATAATTATAAGTCTATCATCACACTAAGGCCATTAGGAGCGGAGCACCAATGAAGAATGTTTGAAATCGGGGTTTAAATTTCCTATTGAGACTTTCCACTGCGTGTTAGCTTTAGGCCAAAGTAACTATTTCACGTAAACGAAGTCGCGGGCAGAGGCTAGTTTTTTATATACCTACAACATTTTTCTTCTTATTATATGTATAAATATTGTAAATAATATTTATCGGAAACTATTTACCAGATCTGGAAGTTCCATCATACCAGTATCATATGAAAGTCTGATATTATGTAAATGTTATTACGATTGTCTATGGACAGTTATTTCTTGTAGTAGTTTTGCTGATCTCGAAACAAAAAACTTCCTAAAAGATTTCTTTGACTCGAAAGGAAAATATTTCTGTTTCATATTTAATGTTGGCGATATACTAATGTACTACAGTGGGTCCCTTAATTATGGCTTTCTAGACTTTTGAATCTTATTTGTATAAATTATATAGATTTTTTATTTACAAGAACCTTGACAGTTTATATTACATTAATATCCCACATTACAGTTGCCACAAATAATTCTATGTATTATTCCTGTGCCTTATGTACAAGGCGGTTATAAAATTAGTCCAGTTAATCAGCATTGTAACCATGGCTTTAATCCATAAGAATATTCTTACCATTGAAGATATTAAGGTAAAAAAATAACGAGTTTATACGAGGAATTCTGGAATAAGGGAAATCGCCTACAAAATTCTTTTCCTTTTCGGTTAAAGTCCTAAAGACAGACCCAAAAAATCAAAAGATTCAAATTGTTACGGGGTATGAGGGAACGTGATGTTTCTGAATGGTTGTGATTGCCGATCGGTTAAACCAGTAGAATATCAAGCTGATGACTGCAGTTTCGATCCCTGACATGTAGCAGCGAATGTTAGGGAAGTCGCATACACTTGCCAATTTCGATTTGTAACACTATTGGCTGACGAGGAAAGAAAGTGTCGCGAGAAAAGTCATGCTCAATCTATTACTGGTTTCAACATGAATGGGTCGACTCGCTCCGGGTAGTACTACCTTCTCATAGAAAACCGACTTGAAGTAACTGTGCTTGCATTGTTGCGTTTCATTCGGTCAGTACGAGCGCCGGAGGCCCACCTCCCCTCTCCTCAACCCTCCCTCCTCCATTTCTCCAAACACACGCTGGTAACGCACTTGCGACTCCCCTGGTGTTGCAAGTGTCTATGGGCAGCGGTGATCACATAACATCAGGTGACTCGCATGCTCGTTTGCCATCTATGATATAAAGAAAAGGAAAACCGAATCTGAGATATGTTCTTGTAGTGCCATTGTATGTGGAAAATATAGAGCTATGAATTTGTCAGACTTTGGAATTGCCAGTACTTATGTCGAGGACTACAGTGGTGATTATGCTCATCTCTTTCTTCGGAAAGAGGTCCTACTGTTTTGTCCTACACTGGGTCTCTTTAGGCTGATGAGAACGTTACCGAACATGATGTCATGAGTTGATCTAGAGCAGTTTTTCCCAAACTGTTTAGGCCATGCCTCAACTTATCACTTCTAAAATGTATATGCACCATACTTTATACATAATTTTTAACCTTTAAAAATTGTTTTATCCTTTAAGAAATATAAATGATTAGTTTTAGGAAGAAATCACTATGAAATTGGTATCAAAACATTGTAAGTAAAATTACAAAATATATAATAAAAAACTTGACAACATTAATGACCTAATAATTATTAACAGCATACTTTTAAAGAATCTGCCTTATTTGTTAAATTTTTCACCAATATCTAGCATTGCATTTAAATAACCCAAAGCAAAAGGGTTAAAGTCGTGTCGATTTTACAATTTCCCCCCTTAAGTATCAAATTGCCCCTCTGTGGAGCATGGACCCCACGTTGGTAACACTGAAATAGAGTGAAGTAAATTATACGGAAGGCTAATTCGTGTGGGACATAACCAGGCGGAGAGAAAGTGAGGAAGATTATATCCCATGGTATAATCAAGTTTGCGGTCAAAACTCATTAAAACCGCAAACGTTTAAGTGTAAGAATAACATGATTTTTTCATATTTCTAACATATAATAGATTTATTCACCCAGATATTAAAAATAATGTGATATATTCAGGCTTATTTCTTGAATTCCCTATCTCACCTACACGAGTATTTCATATTTGCAAGGATACAGAGAAATATAACAGAATATTTTTTTCTATGTAAGTAACGAACCGTGCCTTTTTGTGTTTGGTTTTCCGTTTGACTGCTTCTGTCAGGAGCCTATTTGCTTCGTTTTCATCGAGCGTCACGTCTCCCCGACTTTTATTTGCACAAGATTAAATTTTGTGAGTTAAATTAAATCGTTGAGTGTGCTTATAATTTGTTTATCCTCTCTTTTATTACTTAGGGTCTCACAAGATGTTTATAAACATTTTCTGTTTATTTTAAATTTTTTTTTTTGGGTTCACTCTATTCCTATGCAAACTGCAAAACGTGCTTATTAGTTTTTCTACAAACTTATTGTTGGTTTCTATACAATATTTGTTTTTTATTTCTTCTTAGGTTTCCTAAGCCGAGTTCATACCACATAGATTATATTGTGCGTATAATTCTGTATTTTTTAGTGCCGAAACAAAAGCTCACTTCAGTACAGGTATTGATGTAGTCCGGTGAAGCTAGTGAGACCTTGCTGGATGCTGGGTCAATGGCGTAGTCAGTTCGAAAAAAACAAAAGTATTGAAACTGACATATATGTGAATTTAACGTAATCTATATGGTATACTTCGCCAATTATTTTATATTGCTTATGTTATAATATAGGCATCGAAGAACTAGGTAATAAAGTTTGGTAATCTCACATTACTTTGTCAAGTAATTCAATCTCTGTTACACTAAATAAGTGAAATTTGACTCAAAAGTTTTAGGGAATTCCAATTAGTTTATTTTCTATTTGTAAATAAACTGCCGAATAGCAAATTGTAAGCGGTTCACTTCAGATTATTTGACTAATTTTTTTTTTTGTTGTATTTGTAATTGTCGGGCGTAGGTTTAAAAGAAAATATTTGAGGAATTGTACGGAAAAGTGAAAAATTGGAGTTAAAAGATCTCCATATAAAAGTGAATGGAGCAGAAGATCTTCAAATCAAAAGAAATTTTCAAAAAATATTGCCAAAAATGGTCATATTGTAAACTGAAGATTTGGTCTCATTCTTTTTGTTGGTACACGCGTGCGAAACCAGAGCAGACAGCTAGTTGCGTATAAATATTGTATAATCAGTAATCAAATTATGTAAATGAATACTTCATTTTTTTTTTTTTAAACCAATCGTCACAGAAATGCGTTACAGAGCTTCATAGTTATATTTATTTAGTGTATATGTCGGCAATTTTGGATTTCGCCATTTTCTTTTTATTTCATTTTCCTGTTTTTTTTTATATCATAGGAGGCAAACGAACCAGGGGAGTCGCAAGTGCGTTGCCAGCCTGCGTTGGGGGATGGTGCAAAAGCAGGGAAGAGGAGAGCGGGAAAGTAAGGAGAGGTGGGCCTCTGGCGTACTCACTGACCAAACGAAACGCAACAATGCAAGCACTGTTACTTCACGTCGGTTTTCTGTGGGTCGGTTGGTACTACCCCGGACAAGCCGACTTATTCATACTGAAGTCAGTAATAGCTTCAGTGTGGCTCCACCACCTACTACTATTACTACTGTACTATTAATCGGACTGAACAAGTGGTTATTTAGAACTTCTCGTCCTGGTAAACAGTTTACGATAAAGAGTATTTATAATCTATACTAATATTATAAAGAGCTAAAGTTTGTTTACCCGATTAGGCCTCCCACGGCAGCGGCTCAAGCCTAGGTTCGATCCCTCGGTAGGGAGCCCTTGAGTGCGTTGCTTGCGCGATACGATGACACACAAATATACATCACTGCTACAACACTACACGATCACCCCCACACACGTGCACGCTACACGCTTACACATGAAAGTGGAAGGGTATATTTTTTTCCCTTATCGAACTGAAAAACTCTCAATTTTCCGATAATAAATATATGGAGGAGTTGTTGAGGCGTGTATGCTTGGTACACATATACGTTTTAACAACTCATACACATATGAATATTTAGCTAGGTTAGCTGAGATAGGTCGCGATTTTGCATGCAACAGGCAACAGCCAAGCCGAGGTGTGCCGTGCACCCTTGAGCTAGTTGCCATAATGTAATCGGCGGAGTGCCTTAAGCGCTCGCCTTTGTAGTCAGGTGAAGCTGTTAAGACCTTGCTGGGTCAATAGCGTAGACATTTCAAAAAAAAAAAAAAGGTAAAGTTAGTGAGTTTGTGACGTTGTAGGGGGTAAACTGAGAACTACTAGTCCGATTTGAACAATTCTCAGTGTTATATAGCTCATTTATCGAGAAAGTTTATAGGCTATATATCATGACGCTATGACTAATAGGTGCGGAGCACATATGAAAAATGTTTCAAAATCGGGATGTTTTTTCCTTTTGAGAACTGTTGCGTGTTAGTGTTCGTGTAATTAGCCACGCGAACGAAGTCGCGGGCAAAGGCTAGTATACACATAGTATAAACAGCTTTGGTTAAATTGGTAATTTTAAAATTAATGAAAAGTACAGTTTTATACAATCGGTATCTCATACAAAATTTGTGATTAATTAAATATTATAATCGCATAAGAAATATATTTCTCTTAAAATATTCTAGAAAGATCTAAAATAATAGTTATAAGAATTGCATTCAGAATTGCAATGTCTTAGGCCAGATTGGTTGTAATTCAGCTTGTAAGTTTCGACCTAAACAAACTGAGAAACGTTACAAATTCAATAAAAGCTTGTGATAATAAAGAGAATAGGATACGTAGTCTATTAATCTTAATAAACGGCTGATACGTCGGGCAAATAGCTAAGGGCGAGGAAACACGCCAATCTAATGTAAAGTTTATTTTAAAACAAATCACTATCGCGATACGAGCTTACGAGTTATTTAACTCAAAGATCTCTATTGCAATTACGTACTAATTCTAACAACAGGGTTTCTATATATCACATTAGGAGCTCAGATTTAATACGCATAACTATTTGATAATTCATTTACGATACAATGTAAATGGATTTAGTAGAATGCAAATAGAAATTATGAAATAAGGAATACGTTTACAAACTCTGTAATTAAGCTAGTAAAAATCTTTTGAGGCAGTAATGAGAAAATTTACGAATTGTAGTTAGGTTGGATACTTTTGTATATGACATATATGGCTAGCTCTTGTCCGCGGATTTACTTACGTCAGTGGAGGTTTGATCAATCCTTAGGGAATACCTTTTTTGTGAGATGTAACATAATATGGCCTTTTTAAAACAATTTTACTAAAAAACTCATTAAAATAAATCCAACTAATTATAAAGAGTACAAAAATGAACATATGTACAGAAGAATCCTAACTAATATTATAAATGTGAGAGTAACTGTTTGTTTGTAACTTTTGCATCTAACTACTCAATCTTCAAGTTTTTTTACTTTATTTTTAGCAACCAAACTTTCCGATTATTACTGCCATTGTCACGTAGTCAATAATATCACAAGCGTCGTGCGATCATTTCAATATTAAGCATCGTTTGAATCAATATTCTAACAATATGGTGGATCCCTTGCTAGAACTTTCCAGGGAGTTTTTGTGGCATCTCAGAATTTCATACTCCGTGGTATTATTTTTCATTCACTTCACTTATGCACAACAAACTAACTATATTACGTAAAACACCACCAAATTTACACAATATAGAGTCAAATAACACAAGATTATGAATAAAATATAAAATCCACTACATGACAAACTAAACTCCCGCCAAGAACTCTAATTTTTTAATGTTGCTATTGGCAATTCTATTCTGAATTCTAGAATATTACTGTCATTGCCGAGTAGGAAGTATTACAAGTATCCTGCGATCATTTCAGTGGTCTAAGAAGATGATGGAACTTTTGTTAGAATTTTCCTGAGAGTTTTTCTGACGTCTCTCTGGTATTATTTCCTATCCACTCATTATATACACCGCACAATAACCGAACTATATTACGTACCATACCACCAATATCATAAAATATAGAGTCAAATAACACAAGATTGTTAGTGATATATATTACATTAAGATCCCACCAAAAACTTATGAAATGTTGTATGTATGTTGGACAGAATTTATGTTGGGTACAGAAAATGACACAGAGTACGTGTCATCCCAAAAAAAAACTACTCACGAGGAGTACATGATATTTATTCTGAGATGAACAAAGCCGCGGCTAATCCTAGTTTTGTATAGAACCGTTAGCGTTGTTTTTTTTTCACGAACAGACTACGCTATTGTCCTAGCAAGGTGTTAACAGCTTCACCGGACTACAATATTGGTGTTTTATATTGCCGGTAAGGTATTTTCTTAAATTAATCCGTTATACTGAAATGATTACCTTGTTTTACGCTTACCTCACTTCAAAACATACGAGAGAGCATTTAAAACAATAAACTAGCCGACAAGGTGTTGTAACAGCCATAACTGTCACATTACAGTAATAATGTTGAATCTGCACAATTCGTACCGGCCTTTCGGTCACGCGCGTATGTTGACTTTGTGTGGGATTTTGTAATATCATCACTTTTGGTAGTAATTTACTTTAAATGCGATACAATATTTTTAGCTCAAATAAAGTTCTAACTTCGCTTATCTGTGGACTGAATAAAATATAATTTCTTGTGAAATATTATATGGAATTTCTTTAGTCTACGTATATATCTAGATTTAATAAGGGTGGGCCAAAAAATATTTTTTCCAATTAGCGGGAAAATATCGCTCAAGATGACGAAAATAAATTTTGGTTGAGTTCGAGGTTTTAATGTTAAAATTAAGAGGTATCCGTCGTATCTCATTAGAAATCATGGCACTTTTATTTTTTTATTTATTCCGTTCTAAAAAATACCGTCTCCCAGAAATTAATACATATACTTATAGGAAATTGAACGATTTTACAATTTTATATATTTATATCATCGAAAGCAAACGAACAGACGGGTTACCTGATGTTAAGTGATCGCCGCTGTCCATAGACACTAGCAACACCAAGGGAGTCGCGAATCCGTTGCCACCCTGTGTTTGGGGGGAATGGGGGAGAGGAGATGATCCTCCGGCGCTTTCATTGACCAAACGAAACGCAACAATGCAAGCACTGTTACTTCACGTTCGTGATTCTGTGGGTCGGGTGGTACTGGTGGAAGAGCCTACCTATTCATGCCGAAACCCGCTTCAGCGTGGTTCTACCACTGCTATAAAATGTGAAAAAAGCAAAAGTGAGGCAAGCGGTGCGTTTTTCAAATTTTCACCTTTGTACACAGAATACATTCTTAAGATAATAAGACGACGCAGCAAAAGGCAACGATTGTGAGTTAGTAGATAATATTCTGTGTACTAATGTGTATTATTGATATACTGTGTACTTAATAACTGTATAATATTCTGTAAGTACATGTGTTTCAAATAATATTCGTTTGAAATTTTAAATTACAACACAATATCTTCTTCAAAATAAACTGTTCTTTAACATCTCGCACAAATTTTATGCTGCGATGATAATTTTAGATAAAATATCGGTACATTTTAAAAGGACGAGATATTTTAACGCGGTAATATTACGAGCTTATCAATAATTGAGTTCGTGATCACATCTGTTGTTAACATTTTTGTTTTGAAAACGTAAAAAAATGAAAGTTTAAAGTACGTACTCATATACCCAACATCATCATCAACATCATCATTATCCTTATCCCACCTAAGTAGGTCGGCACAACATGTTTTCTTTTTCCACTCTCTCTTATCAAATGTCATCTCAGTATTCACACCTTTTACGCACATATCATTTTTCACACAATCCATCCACACATTTTTCGGTCTGCCTCTACTCTTATATCCATCCACCATGATACTCAATACTTTTCTAGTTATATAATTTTCATCTCCCCTCATGACATGGCCATACCATGCTAACCTATTACTCCTCAACTTCTCTGTCACTGATGCTATTTTCAAACTTACTCTGATATACTCATTCTTAATCTTATCCATTCTAGTCACACCACACCACACATCCATCTTAACATTCGCATTTCTGCCACATGTAATTTTCTCTCATCCGTTTCCTTTGTTGCCCAGCACTCAGATGCATACAGCATGACCGGTCTTAACATAGTTTTATAAACTTTCCCCTTGAGTTTCAAAGGCATTCGTGGGTCACAATTATACTATATTATACATGTTTTAATTAAATTATGCTTATCTAGCGTTCTTTCCACAGGAAGGTAGCGAGATGCTAGGACTGCGCAGTTTAGGATAAGTAGAATAAGAAATTAGTAAATCTAGAATCGACTAAGTACGTGACACACGTAAAACAGTCTGGCATCGGCTGTCTTAGGCCTAAGACAGTCTGATATCGACTCTTAATATAAACGACCAAAACTCGAATTCTAGTTTTTAAAAATTCAACCGAAGCACTTTTTTTACGTCATATAGGAGGCAAACGAACATGCGGGTCATCTGTTTTTAAGCGATCACCGCCGTCCATAGACACTAGCAACCCCAGAGGAGTCGCAAGTGCGTTGCCAGCCTGTGTTTGTGGGAATGGAGAGAAAGGGGGAGGGGAAGGAAGAGGAGAAGGGAGGGGAGGGGAGATATGTCTCCGGCGCTCTCACTGACCGAACGAAACGCAACAATGTAAGCACTGTTACTTCACGTCGGTTTTCTGTGAGAGGGTGGTGCTACCCCGGACGAGCCGACCCATTCAGGCTGAAACCAATAATAGCTTCAGCGTGGCTCTACCACTACTATATATGATATATACATCTTGTGTAGAAATTTTGACTAAAATATGTTGAGTTAACAAAAGTTTATAATTTTAACCTTACTATTTGTTGGTTTTCTTCAATCAACTGCAATAAATTTTTGTAGCTTATTAATCGATGAACAATAAATCCTTGTGTATACAAGATTAAGTAAAACATGTATATAATAATTTCAAGGAATTTTTCACTTCAATCCAGATATTCATTTTTTTATGTCATGTTCACTGTCATGTCATTCGCTTTTTATGATACTTATCTAGCACAAAATTTAAAACAAACACATCATTACATATAGTAGTATAAAACAAATTCACATACCGCGTCTGTCTGTCTGTCTGTCTGTTCGCGATAAGCTCAAAAACTAATCAACGGATTTTCATGGGGTTTTCACCAGCGGATAAAGTGGTTCATGAGGAACGTTTTGGTATATCATTTGTCAAGAGTTTTTGAGTTATAATCAGGGCGGTACAATGTCTGCCGAGACCGCTAGCCTCAAATAAATAACAGAAGAATTTATAAACAACTTACGGGCCTGGCGGACGTTGTCTCACCGGTTAGTCAAGAAAAACTAGACAAATTGTATACCTAAACCTTCCTCTTGAATCACTCTATCTAGTGCTGAAAATCGTATGACAATCTGTTCAGTAGTTTTTCAGTTTATCACGAACAGACAGATAGACATGCAGATATGGTAGAGAATATTACTACTTTTTCTCGTGGCTTCGCCCGCGTTGATGCAAATTTGAACTATCTTGATCTACGTTTAGAGAACAATATTTTTTTGATAAAACGTTTTTATGGCTTTGTCTATTTGCTGACAATGTGTGTAGGCTTGAAAACGTAACAAACAGACCCAGTTTTACATTTCTAATATTAGTTAATTTTGGAATAGTGAAGACATTCACTAGAATTTAAACAACGAAAAATGTTAGTTATATTTTTCCCGTAAAATGTGTTAATAATTATATCTAGTTCAACAGAGAAAACCGCTTACGTATATATTGCTTTGTTAAGCAAAAACCCTAAAACATCAACAGAGCAAACGTAAAGCCCTAAAAGGGAAAGAAAACACAATCAGTTGGTTAAATAAAATCTAAATTAATTAACTTCAGCCGTATCAAAATACGCTGCAGCGCCGTTTGTACTGAAATTCGGCAATCCCTTTTTTCCCGGGGCACTCTTTCCGCCAATCCGAAGTTCGATGGTGCTCCGGACTCCGTATTACCATATTAATGAACGGAAGCGTTCTACTGCGAAACTAACATTCGTAATTACTTTTGTCCTGACGCTGCGAGTTACGCCTTTAGGTAAAAAGTATTTTTTTTTCTCCATTACAAAGGAGAAAATTAACGTCTCTCTATTAAAAAACTGGTCACTGTTTAATCAAACATACCGACAGTAGACTTCTATCTTTTTAATTATATAGATTAAATGTTGTGTATTGAATTATTTGACTAAGTTAATAGAAGAAAACATACATGGACTACAGAGAAACCCACATGAAAGACATAAATATTTAAACTATTACACCTGGGTAAATGTAATTATGTAAGTTTGTAGGTGGTAGAACCATGCTGAAACCATAACTGGTTTCAACATTAATGGTTCTGCTCGACCGGGGTAGTACCACCGTCTCACAGAAAACCGATGTGACGTAACAGTTCTTGCATTGTTGCGTTTAGTTCGGTCAGTGAGAGCGCTGGAGGCCCATAACCCCCTTTCACTGTACTCTCTCCCCTTCCCTCTTCCCAACCAACACAGGCTGGCAACGCACTTGTGATTCATCTGGTGTTGCTAGTGTCTATAGACGGTGGTGATCACTTAATATCAGGTGACCAAAGGGTCCTTTTACCTGATATGATATAAAAAAATAGATTAATAAGTAATTGAAGTGATCTCATATTTATTTTTCAGTAAAACTAAAAAATATATGGAAATGTGTCCCGTAGTTTTTGATGTGAAACATCTATAGGCGCGGGTAAACCTGATTGTAGGGTTGGCGAGACGTGGCGACGCAAAACACGAACTTTGCACTACTATCAACGAAATACTCAAAAACATTTGCAACCCTATCTGTATAAATATAAAATTCAAATAGTTTTGTCGGCCACTTGTTATACTTGTGTTACGCGGTAGGCACCGACGACCTAGCGCCCCTTGATGAATGCCGCCAATACACCGCTGCTGCGCTCAGTTGAATTTTAGTATTTAATAAAAATAAATATTTATGTAATAAAATAAATAAACAGTCATTTTTATATGGAACAGATTTGTAATGCTTTATTTTTATATTATGCCATAGCTGATTCTTGTCGTAATCTGTTTTTATGCATATATCTTATACAAAACAATTTCGATATTTCACATCCACCAGGCGTGATGGCTTAATTTTTTTTTAGTAAATACTCTATTAATATCATATTTATGTAAATTCATGATTTAGTTTATATTTTTGATTGCTGCGGTATTCATTATCTTAAGAAAATATTTTATGTTCAAAGGAAAACACAAGACATAATGAGAGTTTCAAATTAAACAATGTGCTTTGCTTTCAACATTTCTACATGAATGTTATTATATGTTTCCTCTCTTCTACGTATGCTCGTCACATTGTTCGCCTCAACTAAGAAAATTTCATCTATACCTTTAAAGGTATATTTCTTGTATATTTTATATTTGTATATATTCAGGATCTCGGAAACGGCGTCATCTATTTCCGTGAAACTTAGTATTTAGATAGTTTCGGGAACTATAAATTGATCTAGCTAGATTTTATTCATAGAAAACTTTTTTAACTGAGATCTCAGGCAATGAAAAAAAATATGAAGGTAAATTTCGCCGCCACTATCAAAACAAAAATAGCTCAGATGGAAATTGGTTGCTTCGAAAATCCGTGTAATCCCAGTTCGATTTTTTGCCAAAAATGATAATTTTGTTAGGTAAACAAGTTTGTTAGGTAAGTTTATTTTAATTTTAAAATGTTTTTACTATAAATTATTGTACATAGTCGAGTAATTGTTACGTATTTACAGACATTCTAATAATTATTATAAGAGGTATTTCGTGGTATAAATATGTATACATTATTTTAATGAAATACAATACCATTTAGTGTTAAAATTTACCATCGTTACATACATTTCGATCGAATGTTAACGTTATTATAGCGAAAGACAAACAAATAACCTGGTATAAGGTTATTTTCGACGATACAAATTGATACTCTTGTTTTGAAGGTTTGTTAAGCATTTTTTGTCAAAACTCTTTGTTGTTTGGATTTTCAATGTCATTTATTCGTTTTCATGTATATTTTCAGTCCAGAAACCTAAGGGCTCATACGCACGATCGCTTTTAGAGCGTTAAAAAAGAACAAATTAAATTGACCACATACATAAGTACCTATCAGGAAAGCTCACATTCGTATGAAACATGGCTTAACACTACAATTAAAATGACCAAGATTGTAAAACTATAGAAATGTTTTATCAAATTATTCTTAGGTTTTTTCTGTCACTTTTTAGAATTTTGTGTAAAAAAAATTGTTGCAGATAACTGGGAATAAGTAACAAAACACATGTCAATGATTTTTAGAAACGTCTGTCTGTTTGTCTGTTAGTCTGTCTATTTGTATGGGAATCACCGGTATCACCGCTAAAGTACTGGGTTCACAATAAAAACACAAGAAAATCATAAAGCATATCGTCTAGAATAACTTAGTCTTTGTTTCTTTGAAATCGGTTTTCTCAATCAAGTTATTTTAATTTTAACGACGATGCGAGTTAAGTACTAAATAAAAGTAGCTAAGTAAATTGACTTAATACATTCAGATGATTTTATTGGGCACCACTTTTTTACATCAGGTTCCACGTAGACGGAGTCGCAGGCACAGCTAGTTCCATATATATTTTAAGAATATAACATATCTAAGTAACAGACCATATGATATTAAAATCATCACCCGTGAACTGCGTTGGACGTGACGTGGAAAGCTGATTTGCGCTCGTCAGTTTTTGCACGAACGCCAAATGACACCCCGAACAATTTTCCCGGCTGCGGTAAAAGATTTTACGGGCTTATTTTTGTCATTTTTTTGATTATTATGATACCCGTAATTTACATAATTATGCGCGTATGTATTGCTGATATTGAAGTGATGGTGTCTTAATGTTGGTGAGTTTGAACGCCGCGTCGTGAATCTTGTAATGTTTGGTTACTGACAACCTCTATATTAGGTCTAGGGAATCGGCTTTTTTGGCATCTAAATTATACGTTACTAATCTAATAATTGAATTCATCCTTCTGTCGGGAGGGAAGGATTTTGTAGGTGGTAGTACCACCCTCTCACAGAAAACCGACGTGAAGTAACAGGGTTGCATTGTTATGTTTCGTTCGGTAAGTGAAAGCGCCGGAGGCCCACATCCCCTCCTTACTCCTCTCCCCACCCTTTCCCACAAATAAACAACGCACTTGCGACTCCACGGATGTTACAAGTGTCTATGGACGACGGTAATCACTTAACATCAGGTGACCCGTCTGTACGTTTGCCTCCTATGACAAAAAAAGAAAAGTATTTTTCTTCTAAGAGAACCCCTTTTGTTTTTTACTGTACTCCTGACAACACATGTACTAAATTTCATATAGAACTGGTTTGTATTCCGAACCGGTGGTCATTTTGACGTTCATAAGCTTAGAGCCTGAATTGAATAAAGGTTTTTGATTTGACTTTATTATAATAAAGTAACCTTATTTATATATAATTATTGATATCATTATACGGGTTTAGAAAGCCTTTTATGGATGGTGAATGAGTTAGCTCGTGGCCATGTTCGAATTATTAACCTATACTAATATTATAAAGAGGAAAAGTTTGTGAGTTTGTGACGTTGTGGGGGGTAGCCTCAGGAACTACTAGTCCGATTTGAATAATCTTTCAATGTTATATAGCTCATTTACCGAGGATGGTTATACGCTATATATCATCACCCTAAGACCAATAGGAGCGGAGCACCAATGAACAGTGTTTAAAAATCGTGTTTTTTTCATCTTGAGAGCTTCCTCTTCGTGTTAGCGTTAGCTTAAAGTAACTATCCCACGCGAAAGAAGTCGCGGTCAGAGGCTAGTATTACATAAAGAGTTACATGAGTGCTAGACCCGGAAGATGGTACATTGTTAATGTTAAAGAATATTAATAAAATTTCTCCTAATTAGATTAATTAATTTTGACTTACATATATACTAGCTTCTGACCGCGACTTCGTCAGCGTGGAATAGTTACTTTAATACGTAATTTAACTCCGATTTTGAAATATTCTTCATTGGTGCTCCGCTTTTATTGATCTTAGCGTGATAATATATATCCTATATGCAAACTTGATAAATGACTTACCTAACTCTGAAAGAATTTTTCAATTCGGACCAGTAGTTCCTGAGGTTAGCGCGTTCAGGTAAACAAAATTTCCAGTTTTTTAATATTAGGATAGATAATTCAACTCCTAAGGCAATTAAAGATGGTAACAAAATTTGTATAGGAAATAATATTTTCGGCTCAGATTTATTATAAGACAAACTTAAAATTGGCGCTCTTTCACCATTACGACATGTAGAAATCAATAATATCAATTCCTATTTATGTCTTATTGAAATCTATACAATTATAGTAATTCTCATTTATGTTACTTTCATAAAATGGCACTAGTGATAATGTGTCTCTCTTACTTGTTGACGCTTGGCGCTAGCATCATTGCGTATCTTTAATATTGTGGCGCTAGTATCTCTTGTCTTGCATATGACGAGCGGCACCGGAGGTGGGTTAATATAGGCTAAATACAGGCCCGAAAAATGAAAAGATTTTTTTTGTGGTAGTCGGATTTGCAAAGTAGGTCGGAGTAAAAACGGTCGAACGAAAACGTTTCTTACGAGCGCTGCGTTAACGATGAGACATTTATGATTGTGTTCTAGAGAAAAATTGTAGAACTTTATAATGCCTACAAAAAAGTCAACGAAAGCATATGTCTAACTTTTATATTTAAGGCACAAAAAGTAGTTTTTATAATAAAAAAATAATTTAAATCGTTGTGATTTTTTTTCTCGAACTACGCTATAGGCTTAGCAAGGTCTTAACAGCTTCACTAGACTACCGTTAAATGATGTTTATTGTTCGTATTATGAACAATAATTATGAATTTTTATCAAAATACAAGGCACTCAGGACTAACCGAATCACAGTCATAACTTCATCACAAATAAAAATATTTACCACCCAAGTTCAGCTAGTAGTACTATAAATATAAGATTTAGTTTTATTTTCTTCGTTAATACACTTTTGTAAAGCCGGAGCGCGCATGTACCTAATCTATACTACAATAAAACTGTAACAAGTCTAAACCTGTACATTAAATATTTATTGAAAATTTTAATTAGGGTAGACTATGTTATCGATATAGAAGCCAAAAATAATCTTTTTACAATTTTTGTCTGTCTGTCTGTCTGTCCCTATGTTCACGCATCACTCTGAAAGTACTGAACCAATCTTGACGAAACTTGACATAGTGATAACTAATATTACGAGATTACATCAAATATACTTTTTGTCCTATAAAACGCAAAGGGTTCTCCAGGATAAAGGATTAAAGTCTAGAATTTAAACCCGTATTACTCTGAAAGTACTGAACCAATTTTAACGAAACTTTACACAGTGATAACTAATATCACAAGGCTATATCCAGGATACTTTTTGTCCCGTAAAAGATATGGGGTTCTCGAGGATAACGGATGAAAGTAAAAAATTTGTAGTTCATGTAATTTTTGACGGAATTTGGTAACTTTTCTTTGTGTTATATAAACCAGTAAGACTAGATAAAAGCTATATTTCATCACGCTAGGCATCTTCAAAAAAAAAAAAAAAAAAACAAAAGGTGTGAACGGTAAGATTCGCACCAACGTCCCCGTAGTCTCCGTCGTTACGAATAAGTCGACATACACGACGATTGCGCCAAGACAACCTGACGTTTTATTGCGAAATTATCTATCAGCTGAATTAATTAGAAGTATTAACCTATGTGTTTGTTTTTTATTATGAAGCATTCTATTTTCATTGATTCATTCAAACTACAACGATTGTAAAGAATATCATCTATTCTATTATTTATTACTATGTAAGAAAACTATAGTATTTAAATATAGTACCTATTTCTTTCTGTATAGCTGTTGGTCGTTAAAACAGCATGTAGTTTGTTAGATGGCGCTTTAACACAATAATAGCTCCGTGGCAAATGTAGCCATGTTGAAATTTGACAGAAAACGGTGATTGTGGTTATCATTATAAAATTTAGATTTATGCTAAAAGCGGTAAATAGTGGAATAATAAACTTTAAATGTCGTTTATTTTTTACAGAGCAACGCATTAGTTTTATTCCAGTTCCGTAAAATTCCATTTCAAAGTAGTGTCTTATAACTATAATAAAACTGTAACTTGGTCAAAATTTATACATTAAATATTTTTTGATAATTATAATTGAGGTGAACTTTGTTATCGATATAGAAGTCAAAAATAATCTATTTACCATTTTTTCTGTCTGTCTGTCTGTCTCTGTGAACACGAACCGCTCTGAAAGTACTGAACCAATTTTGACGAAATTTGAGACAAGAATAGCTAATATTACAAGATTACATCTAAGATACTTTTTGTTCCAGAAAACCCAAGGGGTTCTCCAGGATAACGGAAAGTCTAGAATTTAAACACTTTTTACTCTGAAAGTACTGAACCGATTTTGACGAAACACGACACAATGATAACTAATATTACAAGGTTACATCTAGGATACTTTTTGTCTCATAATACACAAGGTGTTTTCCAGGATACCGGACGAAATTAAAAAAGTTCATGAAATTCTTAATTAATTTTGGTAACTTTTCTTTGTGCTATATATAGTAGTAGGATCAGATAACAATTTAAGCTATATGTCATCATGTTATGTCACATGTCTACTTAAAAAAAAATAACATAAAAAACCGTTGGGTTTCGAACCTTTACCCCGTCGCGTCGATAGTTCAGTATAACGTAGACTGCCTTACCACCGGGCTACGGTTATTTGGCAATTGTAGGCCAACATATCAATTACATTGGAAACGCAACAAAGTTGTTAAACAAAACTGTAACTAATATATAGTAGGTTTATATATAGTAGTATAGTAGGTTTTAGGCTTGATATTAAATTCAGATATCAATTTTGTATAAATTTGAGTCCCTGGATAGTTGATTCACAATTGGAAACGGTAGATGTCGCTGTAATTGGGTTTATTAAGATTTATCGTGTTTAAAGATACAATTGAAATCGATAATAATCGATTTGGTGCAGACGAATTTGCACGGATCATATATGTATTTGTATAAATAATATTCAAGACATATTAAACAATTAACAATATTTAATTAATTACTTTTTTCACATAAATAAAAAATAATAATAGTGTAATAGATGAATTTCATTATTAGATAATAAGAATGAGCTTAGCAGTCAAAATAGCTAAAAGGTCCATAGATGGAGCTAAATTGAAATATTTTGAAGCATTAAAAGTTATACACATATGCGAGTGTATTTATGATTTACTTTTACTCACAAAGATGAAAGACAAAAATTTGTATCTAATGAAATTCTCGATGGATTTTGGTAAATTTTCGTAAATTTAAACCGGCAAAAAATCATTTATCGCTAATACTGTGAAGACATATATCAGCAATATATGTTGGTTAGGTATTTTTTAAATTGAACACGGTAGATGATGCTGCGGACGGGTTTTAGGCTTATTTTTAAAGATTTCTCACATACCAACTGTGTATATTATATTTGAGTGATCTCCTGTATTGTTCGGATTACCAATTGAAAACGGTAGATGCTGCAATCGGGTTTGTTAAGATTTTTCGCGTTTAAAAATATACTTGAAACAGGTAATAACCGATTTGGTGCAGACGAAGTTACACAGGTCAGCTAGTATGTTATAAATCTATCTATCTCTAGTACTTTAAAACGAGCAATTCTTCTATAATTTTACATTGTTATATATTCAGGATCTCGGAAACGGCGTCAGCGATTTCCATGAAACTTACTATGTAGGTGGTTTCGGATACGAAAAATCGATCTAGCTAGATTTCATTCATAGAAATCTTTTTTATCGAAGTATTCAGACAATGAATAAATATAGCTAGAATATTAAAGTAACGTCGCAGACGCTGTCAAAAAAAAAAATAGTTTAGATGGAAATCGGCTGCTTCAAAAATCCGTCTAACCCCAGTTGCAAAAATGCTAATTATGTGAGAAAAACAAATAGTTTATTTTAATTTAAAAACGTAGTCCAGTGTAGCTGTAAAGACCCTGCTGGGTCAATAGCGTAGTCAAATCGAAAAAAAAAAAGACTGCGGTGGGCAAATTGTCTTGCATTTGACGTATTCTTCGTTACAATCGCAAACTGGTTCTGTAAAAACCACCACTATATCTTTTAGTATAAAAAAGCAAATAATAATAATGTAAAACAAATCAAGATTATTGTGTTTAATTTTCATCTCAAAAATTATTATAATTTTTTTTATTCTATAATTGCTATTCAAATATATTTTTTTTTAATTCATAAACTGTAAATAAAACAATGGTAACATAAAATACTGTTTATATTACAACAGAAAACTAACTTTTCTAATTGATAGTATACCCATTACGTATGGCAACGTCGCATTTTTTACTTGTTACCTGTAGATAACAATTATGCGACTTTGCCAAATTTTAATATTATGGTTTTTAACCGCATTGGTAGGTATGTATTGCTAATTCGATGTATTCCCGTCAGAAGGTCATAGGAGTGTCTATCTTCTTCTATACATATTAATAAAATGAAGTGTCTGTATGTAATATCAAAATAAAAAAGTTGTGAGTGCGATTCACACACGATAGAAGTGAAACTAAAGAAAAAAAAAACGAAAAAAAAAAGATGAATGTATATTCATCAATTTATCATTGACGGTTCAAATCTACTATGTGTTCGGTGACGGCTCAATTTTTTTTTTTGTGAACCCAGTATTTTAGCAGTGAGGAGTCTTCAAACAAAATATGTAGTCCACTTGTCATCGAGCTATTGTCTATGGCACAAAATTCTACAAACTTCTACAAACTTATTCCATAATATACGTCAAAACCAAAAAGGTCGTAACTTTGAAAAGGTTCTATTCTCCTACTTGTCAGAACAGAGTATACATGTGTTGGTGTCTTCCCGCCATTATTATACTAGTGATGCCATTCTATCCATGTAATGTCGATAAACGTCGATAACACTATCAACAAAAAAAATTGTTCGGTGTCGAAGATTATTATATGATTCTTCAGTTAATTATGCATAAAAACGAAAAGAAAATACCTTGATTTTTTCGAATAAAGTTTGCTTTTGTGATGGTTATAGTAACAATATCATTTTTTTTTTCTATAAATGGTAAACATTAAAAAAAATGTTGCGCGATCATAGTAGGATTTTTACGTTCACACAGGACCGTTTGATATCACTCGAGTAATAAAATTAATTTTTGTCTATGTATTTTAGGTTGGTATCTATAGAATTCGCTATACCAAGGATCTGGCGAAAACTAAAATACTACGTCAATGACTGCTACTTTTGCATTGTGAATCCGAGTAAACAACCCCATAGAGGCCATGGGCGGTAGGATGGCATTAAAAGTACATATGGTGCATGGCCATTTAGATAAAATTAAAAACAACATGGAAGCGTATTCAGGAGAGCGAGAAGAACGTTTTCATTACGACATTATGAACATAGTACAAGGCCAATACAATGAAAACATGATCGGAGATTTAAAAGAAATTATTTTCCACTTTTTTGTAAGTTATTTTGATAATTAAACTTAATAAAAATAATAAACATATTTATTTAAATGATTCCATCTTTTATTTAAAATGAAAACCGCAGGTTTTGAAAAATATCCTTCAATCGGTCTCCTAAGTACAAAAGCAATTTTTTTATCATTTCATATACACATATTTTGACTCATTACGACTTAAAATATCGAAATGTTATGCTCTAAAGTTAAATTTTTATGTTAATCCGTGTAATTCGTATATCGATGATGAACTAATATATTTTAGAGATATATCAGAATTCTTATGAAGAATAATAATAATAAATTTATTTATTTGACCTCACATTTATCACCTTCCGTCTTGCGGTAATATGTAGTACTAATAATACATCTGTTGTCAATCTTATAGTGTCATTATGACAACTGAGTACTTTATAACTATACAACAGTCTCTTGTCAAGATCGCTAGATAGCTCAGTCTTTTAAATTGTATTAGGGATGTGTGATTAATGGGAAAAAATCGATTAATTAAGAATCGATTTTTCCTTTTTAATAATAATCGATTTTTCAAAAATAGAAATTATTGGAAATAAACAATCGATTTCTGGACAAATCGATTTTTATAATATTTAAAAATAGACATGCGTTCCATATTCCTATAATAAACCTAAAGATTCAAAATAACAATTTATCAGATTAAGAATCAAATAAAATGATACGTATCAAAAATAACCAGTTGAAAACAAAATAAAAGTGAATGTTCCTTTAAACTTTCAAGGTAAATAATATAGAAACTAAATACCATAGAAATTTTCAGTACTATTAAACATTATATCGTAATAAAAATGAAATGATAAGCATCCTAACAAAATGACAATATTATTAATTCTAACTTTAAAATTCAAAACAATGAAGGGCTCTTTTAAATTTTCATATTAATTATAGTGTGATTGACACAATTAAAACTGAAGAATTTGTCTACTGAATATTTTTTTTTTAATTGTAGTTTTTAATTGTGCTTGCATTGTTGCGTTTCGTTCGGTCAGTGAGAGAGCCGGAGACCCACCTACCGTCCCCTTCCCCTTCCTCCTTCCCTTCCTGTCCCCCCTGCCCTCCTCCCAAACCCAGCTGGCAACGCACTTGTGACTCCCCTGGTGTTGCAAGTGTCTATTGACGGTGGTGATCACCTAACATCAGGTGACCCATCTGTTCGTTTGCCTCCTATGATATATAAAAAAAAATAGATGTTTATGAAAATCGATTTAAATGCGTAATTTATATAATCGATTTTCAAAAAAATCGATTAATATAAACATCGTAATAAAAAATCGATTATAATTAAATATTAATCGATTTAAATAAATATCGATAATTTTTTAACATCCCTAAATTATGTACTAAATGATGAATCATTGTAAAATTATTTTATGATCGTTCGAAACGTGTAAACTATAAATATTGAAAGAATTGAGAGTGAAAGTTGTAGTCCGGTGAAGCTGTTAAGACCTTGCTAGGTCAATAGCGTAGTCAGTTCGAGAAAAAAAAAAAGAAAAAAAAGTGAAATTATTACCAGATAAACAGTAAAAAAAACAATTTATGATAGAAGAAAGACGGATGTTTTACAGGTTATGTTACTGAAATGTAAGTAAATAATTATAGTATCATTACAAAGTCATCGAATACATTTCTAATGCCGCCATATTTGTTTTGTTTGTTTTTTTATTGAGTATGAAATAAGCTAATAAATGATCACACAAGATACTAAATTTCTCCTGAAATATAATAAGAATGGTCAAGTTTGGTCATTCAATAAAATTTTAAATGAAGTATGCCGGTCTACGCCGAGTTGACCACATGTCAAACAATTATAGAATTTTATTGTATACATATATTATAAATAATTAGTACTATATTTTTCATGACAGCTTCATACAATTTTTTGTAAATAAAATATAAGCCAAATTAACTCTTTTTTTTTTTCGAAATGACTACACTATTGACCCAGCAAGGTCTTAACAGCTTCACCGAACTATTAAGGCGAGCGCTTAAGGCACTCAGCCGATTTTATTTTGGCAACCAGCTCAAGGGAGCACGGCACACCTCGGCTTGGCTGTTGCCTGTTGCATGCAAAATTGCGACTTATCTAGCTAACCAAATTAACTCAAGTAAATATGTAAGTGTAATAATGATATACTGAAGCTATTTCAAGCAATAAAACGATACAAAAATTAAAGTCCGTAGGCTTATGATTTCGTTCAATGCAGTGACTAACGTTATGCATTGAGCATTTGTAATGTAAAAAAAATATTTTTGAACTCGCAACCTCTTGAACCGGGGCCTTCTATTAGGTTCTTTTTTTTTTTGTTTTGTGTTGACTGCCCTAGTAGCATTGTGTGGATGAGTATTTACGATGTTGAAGTAAAATAAATGATTCATTATTTCTATTTTCTTTGCTTACTTACTAATTGTTGCTGTTTAGGTACAATTAATTACGCTTACATTAAATGTTCAGATAAGCTTTTAATTGCATTTAGCTCTAAGATTTTCTGTACTAGCAATTATAATTTAGACATGTTCCTTATCTATTGGGGACCAAATGGTCTCACTGCTAGCCTACCGGAACTGACGCCATATTTGTCATTTTGAATGTATTATAAAAGAACATTGTTATTGTGAATGCCAGATGTGCAGTTTATGTATTGTAATATTATCAAATTAATATTTATGAAATAGTGTGCTTAGGATAGTACTTTTTAAAGTTTTGTTACATAAATGGACTCACCGCCTTCTCGAGAAATTACCTATAACAATTGGATAAACAATACGCACAGGTAAATTATGATCCAATATATTTACATGGTACTTTGTGTTCTGTTAATATCTTTGAAGTGTCAGAGTGTAGTATTGTTATATAAACTGCCCCTTTAAAGCTAACATGTGACTACTAATAATAATTTACACATTATTGTGTAATTCAATAGCCCTATTTGGTTTTTCTATTTTTTTTTAATTTTGGTTTCATTCGCATATTTATACTTTCCATTAAAATATAATATGTGGGAATTAACGAATTTATTTAGTTAACGATGTGTGCGTGTTATATGAGTTCTACATTTACTACAGGTAAAGAAACAATTCAAATGTGAATCAGTGAATGCATTAGTGTCGTATATCTTACATTTAAACTTTATTTATTTATAATTTATTTCAAGGTATACACACCGATTTTTATTTTAATAAAACGCACTAAGGATTTAATAAAACATCGATAATTTATTCCAAACATTTATTCTTTTATAATACAACGATTATTAATTTCAAGCATATTATCTTTTATACTGTCTTAACGCATTCGCCCGCTCTTCTTCGTTAACTAAGAACTTACAAGAAATTACGAATCATAACAACAAAAAGAAATCTAAACAAATGCGTCCAAATCATAAATATTTACATTAGCGTGAGACGAAACTATAATAAACTGTAATATTACACTTGAAACCATAAGGTCTTTGACACTTTCATCATTTACGTCTATCAAGACGTAACATCGAAAACATGCAAAGAATTACATATGGTGTAAGTAAGAAGTACTTTATAGGTATACTATAAAATATATTTGAAATACTTACCGTCTCGAACAAAAGGATACTCAAAATCTAAGAAAAAACGAAAAGCATTATCACAAATACTCGAATATAAATTACGCCATTGTTTACGACGCTGCCATAGACAGTATAAAATTAGAGTTTGATGACATCCATAGACATTATAAAGATGTGTGTGTAAGTAGCTTTTATAGGCGGCGTCGGTGGCTTTGAAGTTTCAAAGTCGCACAGTAGCTACGTATTATCAATCATTTTTGGCGGTCTTTTTGAAGTGCTTTATCTATTTGGGACCAATTGGTCCCTCTGTAAGCCTAAATGTGGACATTGACGACAAAACATTTCTATATGTATGACGTCACAGAATATTAAATAGAAACAATTTGAATCTTATTGTTATCCAAATAGGGTTGCGAATGTTTTTGTGTTTCTGATATGTCATTTTTCGTTGCATCCGGTTCGAAATTACAACGATTCTAAAGAAGTTTCACTTCAAAAAAATGTTTTTTAAGGAACCAAGCTAGGCTCGGTGGTTCAGATACTACTAGATATTGGATTAAAATAACATAAAGACTGTACAGATCCTTAAATATAAAAAAAAGAAGGAATGAAAAATTCAGTATTTGTATGGAATACTCAAATGCACGAATACTAATGCATTCTCATAAACTGCTAATGCCATGTACTAAAACGTCTGCCGTAAGTTCAGTCAATTAGTCCCCAGCATTAGAACAATGGGATGACATAAAGCAGACAGTAAAAGAACCATTTAGAAAGGAGCGTACACGAGACCCTATTAAAACCGAATACGTGCAGATTATAAGGAAATGGTATTCGGAATAATCCCGTAAACCAATCAGTATGTAAATACGTTAGGACGTGGCGAGCATTTGTCATTTCGCCGTATTCCGATTCCATTAATATTCAATCGTTAGACATGTATCTCGTTATCGCGGTCTCCTTTGTGTTTATCTGGAACTGAAAATTTCCCGCGGTTTCGCACGTGTTTTTTATACAATAATTCTCGATTCTCAAATTATTTTCGACCTTACGGGTTAGATTTCCAAAAGACCTTCCTTAGTGCTTACCTACAGTGAAAAAGGAACTTGCATGCCAATTTTCACAGCTTCTTAATAAAATAATTTAAAAAAAACTTACAATTAGACTACTTACCGGGTCCAATAATGAATCTAAATCATACTTGAATCTAATTGAACACACAAAAAAATCATTAAAATCCTTCTAGATGCTTAGGAGGTCAGTCACATATACAGAAGAAGTATACATTTAAAGATATATATAGATGGATGAACCAGTCCATGTGACTCCGGTCTCTTGAAAATGATCATGCCTTTTTTTTTCTTTCTAAGTTTAGTTACTACTTTACACCTATAAATATTCTTAATTGTGGTCCGGTGAAGCTGGCCTTGCTAGGCAAATAGCGTAGTCAGTTCGAGAAAAAAAAAACATTCTTGAGTTTTGTAATGTGGCAACACGGTCAGACTAATACACAACGGGTCAAATGTCAATTGTAGAGAAAATGTTAGGAAGCCATCGGAGCTTTTTCTGTGTCTAAAGTATTCAAAAACCTCGAAACCAATCCACATTCTGGTTTTGTTCTCAGCACATCTATATATTAATATGTTAAGCAAAACAATTGTACCCCTTTTTAACCTATTTGCCGTTGACGGGTGAACTTGAAATTTGGCATAGTTCAAGTTTATATGGCGTAGAAGTGCAGAAAGCTGTTTATTTTATATAAAATGCATTAGAAGTACATTAAATTAATTAAAATATGCACTACTCACACTACTATGCAAAATTTTACACAACATATACACACATGTAAATAAAAAAGACATATTGATAGCCGTCAATAATTATGAATTTCAAAAAACGTTGTGAAGGAGATTGCTATGCTTGACTATATGTATTTTTTAACTCTTGCGTTCTAATTACCATTTTTCATCCTACATTCAATAATGATATTATAAAATATAACTATTATTGTAATGTTTAATATTTTTTACGGTGAACTCACTTCAAATGATGAATTAATAAAAAAATGAGCCAAATAATACTTTGTATAATCAAAATACGGGTTTAGTTCATAAAAGTAATCCATGAGTTAGACCTCCGCGGTTAAAATGTTGCAATTCAACCTCATGTAGCAACAAAAAATTATTTATTTTCAAAAGCTAATGGTAGTATTAAAAACATCTTTGTCTTGGATTCACCATTTGATTGTATCGTGCGTCCATTACTTTTCCAAACGATGATGCTGGGCATATCATTATTTCTCATAATGAACAGACTACATTTAATTCAATATCACCCAGAAATACCACTCACCCATGGTGTCGTGTAAAATTAATTGAAAATTGTCTCATGGGTTGCGATAAATTTCTTTATTTTCATAAAGTTATGTTTGCTCAAAATTTGAGACCTTTACCACGTGATTTTTGTTTTAAATTTATAATTAATTTCAATTTTCATTTACACATAGATTTTTTAAAATGTTTATATAATTAAAGATCACGGCAAATAACTAAGTAGCCATGATGAAAACCTTTGATTATAGAAGTTTACCCTCTGACAAAAGAACCCTAATAAAGTTCAAACTTTAAAATATCAAATAACTATGGTCGAATGTCGACCACTGGGTGCCCACTAGTATACTTAAATCTATAACTGGGCAATTCAACCATACAAACATTATATCGCTTTAATCTACCTCTTAAATTTTATCACTTCTGCTTTGTTCACAAAAGCGCAATGATCTGTAGACTAGGTAATGATACCCTTAAACGTCTTCTGAAATGCGTCGTATCAGTCGAAAGGTTTCGGAAAACAATATTCAAACAATAGGCACTTTAACTTTATTATTTTGTATCCTACTGCCTGGTCAGAAGCCTCTTCTCGAGGGAATGTATGGGCAATTATTATGCCATAATAATTCGCAGTTTTCTATTATTTCTGTTTTCCGTGGTACTGTAAGCAGTGTTTAGGCTCATGTTTCCTCTATTTTTCTTCAGCGTCAATCGATATTGTTATTAATGTCGATTAATGAATATACGTAAATTCAGCGAAAGTTAAGGTGGTAAATCTGTCGAATCAAATGGATATTCCATCTCATAAACTATTCACCTACCACGCTTACTGTAGACTAGCCTCTGCCTGTGATTTCGTCCGCGTGTAATACTTATTATGGGTAACGCCAACAGGCAGCGCAAGCTCTTAAAAAGAAAAAAAAAACAGTTTTGAAACATTCTTCATTGGTGCTTTGTTACTATTGGTTTTAGCTTGATGAGATATAGCCTATAATCTTTCTCAATAAATGAGCTATATAACACTGAGATCATTTTTCAAATCGGATAAGTAGTTCCTGAGATTATCCCCTACAATGTCACCAACACACAAACTTTACGTCTTTATAATATTAGTGTAGATTATTTCTAAATCTTTGAGATTGGATATTTTCTGTACATTTTGATATACCTTTTTTATTTTATCTTAAACCTAAAATTGTTTCCTCATTCTAATTTGTTTTAATTATGCAATTCTTATTCATATGTCCTACCCGTTCACGCTATTGTTTACGTTTGGCGTATTTATACGTCCTGCTCTGTTAACACTTGTCTCGCCCTCATAATAAAAAAAAACCCTTGACAAATTATATACCTAAACCTTCCTCATGAATCATTCTATCTACTTATGAAAGTTACAAGAAAATCCATTTAGTAATTTTTGAGTTTATCGCGGAAACAGACAGACGTAACAGAGGACTTTGTTTTAGAATATGGAATGATGTATAACTTATCTAAATGATCTTAACGTATATTTTGATAGTTCTGTACTTCCATCAAGGTCTTTGTTTCCTATACTGCCAATTTTATTATCGCGTTTAGTATGTTGGTTTAATCAGAAACGTGTAGTTTTTTTTTATAGTAGCACGGCAAAGTGACTGCACTGTGCCTGATGGTAAGCACAGTGCAATCCAAAAACAACGGTGACTGCCGAGAGATACGTCATCCTTCGTCGGTCGTCGCTGTCATGCCGGCCTGCGTAAATGCCTCTTCAAGTTACGCTTTAAGGACCCCATATTATAGGAAGGAGGGAACACACTAGCCGGGAGATTGATTCACAGCTTCACGGTACAGTAAAGATAGGATGTTGCGAACTTTTTAGTTCGTGCCCAGATAGGTAAAACTGTGGCTCCGTAGACCAGCGCGCGTGGTTCGGTTATGAAAAGGAGAGGAAGGGATTAAATTGAACAACTTTGTTCTAGTTCTAGTACTCTATAACGGAGAGTCAACCATGTGTGTGTTGCTTAGTAAAGCAAGAGAACCTTAACTGAAGTTAACAAATACGTAATTAAATTGTCACTAAGATACACATATTTGAAGCAGTAAGATCGTGTCAGAACACTGAATGGATTTCGATTTAAGATGAAATGTTTTGTTGGGGACAACATATGGTTTTTTTTTGTATTTCATCATTTTTAACGTATGACTATATAATCAGATCCGATCGGACAATCCGAATCTGATATAAAATTGATAATAATTAAAGAAAATAATAACAATAATCGCTCGAAATTACAAAAAATATTGACATAACAGAAAAAATGTAAAGACCAAGTGCAGAAATTTAAAAAAATCGTTTGACTATAGTTTTTTTTTGGTACCAATTTACAATGTGGCGTAAGATGTAGACATGTTAGAATTAGTAGGATTGGCTTTTTAACGCAATTGTCGGAACATACCTATAGTTCCTTGAGCACAGATTTACCATTGTCTATCTAACCTAGGTTGGTAGCTAGCCAAATTAGCGTTTCGAAAAATCCTAGTACCATATTTATCGCTAACTATTTATGGCTAACTAAATAATTTGTGGCTAATTAAAATATTTATTCAAAATATAACACATCAAACAAATATATACAGAAAATGATACAAAAAAGATAAAAAAATAAATGTCGTATAGTTGGTTTTCGTCTCAGAATAAGGCTGCAAGCATCTAAGCGTTGCGGCGCTGATTTTCCGACCCAATCCATATATACTTAACCAGACCCGGTGAACGTTATCCTGCCTTGATAATAAAAAATAATTGACAAATCAAGTCTAACCTAAACCTCATAAATCATTTTGTCTACTGGTGAAAGCCCGCATGATAATCCGTTCGGTAGTTTTTGAGTTTATAGCGAACAGACAGACAGACAGATAAACGTGGCGGAGGACTTTTTTTATAATACGTAGTGACTTTGTCAAGGTGTTAGAGCCACGCTAAAGCTATTACTTGTTTCAGCATGAATGTTTCGGCTCGCCCGGAATACTAGCACTCGACACACAGAAACACTAACGGCAAGTAACAGTGCTTGCATTATTGCGTTTTGTTCGGTCAGTGAGAGCGCCGGAAGCCCATCTACCCGCCCATTGCCCTTCTCTCCTCCTTTCCTTTCGTCCTTCCCTCCTCCTTTCTCTCCTCCCTCTTCCCTTTTTCGTCAAACACAGGCTGGTAATGTTCTTGCGACTCCCCAGTGGTTGCAAGTGTCTATGGACGGCGATGATCACTTAATTGATAGTGACCCGCCTTTTCGTTTGCTTCCTATGACATAAAAAAAAAACAAATAAACTCAAATTTATTATAATTAAATGTATCCCCTCTGAGTAGTAGATATTTATAAGGGGTTAAACTGTGAGGTACACCTCTATTAAATTAAAATAACAACTAAATTTCTAAGTAAGAAGTTCGATGGAGATTGTAAATAATGTACGTTCAATATACGGTTTACAAGATTTATAGTTCGACCTTTCCCGTTGGATGGAGTTGTTCGAGACAAATCATGAGTACCCAGCGATAGGATGGTCAGGTTTGAAGGTAAAACGATCGGAGAGGTTAACCGCGATACATTTGCTTTAAGTTACGACGTTGTTTGAGTAAGGGATTGTTTACTAGGGTCTTATTGGTGGCTGAGCATTTCATTTTCACTTTTCCTTATTGTTGATACGTTTCATATTATAAATCAATACGTGATAACATATTATAAATGAATGAACGCCGGCTGCACGCATGAAAAAGCATGACTCATGGTCACGTTCCGCTTGAGCCGAGCAAGCGAGAGCGCGGAGCAACCGATAGAGAGCCGCGATTGACCTAAGCGTTATAGCATCTATCTATATATAAAACTAGCCTCTACCCGCGACTTCGTTCGCGTGGAATAGATACACTAACACGCAGCAGTTCTCAAAAGGAAAAAACATCCCGATTTGGAAACATTTTTCATCTGTGCTCCGCTCCCATTGATTTTAGCGTGATGATATATAGCATATAACCATTCTCGATGAATTAGCTATATAACATTGAAAGAATTATACAAATCGGACCAGTAGTTCCTGAGATTACTCCCTACAACATCACAACGTCACAAACTCACAAACTTTACCTCTTTATAATATTAGTATAGAAGTATAGATTAGTATAGATAATTCAATTCAATTCATAAAAGTATGCAATTTTTCATTAATATTTTCTACATAAAATTATCAACCGTAAACCGATTTTACAGACAACCAATTTATTTGTATTGATAACATTTTTAGGCGCGTTAAATGGTATATTTGGTACGAGATAAACTTATAATTTCGCGCCATGACTTATATATGACGTAAATATGACTGGCCGTATCGCGCTTGCGCGGCTTTTTAGTAACTTTCGATAATAAAACGAACAATAAACACTTTGTTAAAACTTTGAAAAATTATCCATTGTTGGTTGATTAGGTTCACTTTTATTTCACCCGACCGTCATTGACATTGTGCTTTAACGCTTTAACGCTCAGAAGATTGAGTATAATTTTTGTATGTTTCTAGATAAAGGTAGGCTAGATAAGGTAAGGTGAATGCATAGCACCTATTGTTTTAATTAACTTAGAACGAGAATCAAGTGTAAAGTGTTTTCCATAAATATTGCTACTGTTTAAACATTTATCTGGTACACACGCTTATCCTCATTAATTTTTATAAATGCGAATGTTTATTTGTACGGTATTCTTTCACGCCTTAACTACTTAATCTGATCATGATATATGGAACCTCTTCTTATTTCTTCAAATCTATTAACTTTAGGGCAAATTTAAAAGCTTTTTTGTAGAGAATTTAATTTTCTATAAAAATGTCCTTTGAACCAAAACCACAGAAGTTATACAGCTATAAAAGCTTTCAAAGAGGAAGAACTCCTCTACAATTTCCGCCCATGGTCAAATGAAAAGCGTGAAATGTCGCCAAGATATAGAAAATAATAAAGTAAAAAGAATACCTGTTAATTATATGGGAACTTCCAAATTCGTTTAACGAGTATTAATAATTAAAATTAGGAGCTCATCTTTGATGGGAATCTTTTTTTATATATTTTGAACAATATTTCGTCTATGGAGCCAGAAAGTAATCCCCTTAAACGAAGCACCCTATCATGCGTGTATACTATGCACCTTCTGTTTTTTCCTTTGTACATATAATATAAGCGGTTCCGGGTATCAGCTACTAAATAACACAATAATATATTCCATCAACACAGAGAAGCTACCGTCATGTCTCGAATACATTTGATATGCGGCGTGATTAGCTAATAGCTAATGATCTATTTGTATTTAGATAAGCCGAAAATTACTAAATCATTGTCGTACTGATTTCAATGAAAAGCAATTGTGATCACTTAATTAACAATTCTACGAGTCTAATTGGAAGTCGTTTCAATGAATTTGACTGTAATTTCAATAAAATTGTAAAGATTATGAATTATTTGATAGCTTGTTGGAATAACGCGTTGAGTAGGTAGGTTCCAATCCTAGCACTGAGTTGAAGTGTTTGGTGTAAAAAAATATCGTGATGACATGACAATCTGGTAGGGCTTTTAATAAACCCTTTTTTTTGACGTGGCGAAATTCCTTATGGATACGCCATCCTCCCGGTGGAGAGGGTGGGTTATGTTCGATTCGCACGGACTATAACCTCACGAATCTGTACATCACCATGAAGATCTCTACAGACTTCATCGTGCAGCCTCAGCGGGTGACCCAGTGGTAGTAAACGCTACCACCGGGCCTCATTTTATCAGGAAACAGCTATGCACACACAGGCCGTCTCCTCCGTCCGCCTGACATGTGCAATTGAAAGATTCCCTTGATCCATCTTCCCTATGTTTAGCTACTGTGGCAGCAGGAGGTGTGCAAACTACTGCCTCCTCCTGCCGGTTCTCCTTTGGCGGAGAGGGCCCTTTAGATAGTCCTGCTTGTGAACTTTCTCGGACACTCAGTGTGTGCTGAGCGATGTTAGGTTCAACGCAACATTCGTGGCATACAGCGGTTGTTTTTACTAAGTCCTACCTTTAAAATAAAAATCTTTTGACAAGCACCTATGGGTGTGTTCCAGTAGCTGCAATTATGAGTTAGTCTTCCTCTGAATAATGTACTTATTTTCTTAGATCAAATTGTCATTTCACGTCAGATAAGAATGAGGGTAGACGCCAAAATATATAAAGTAACTCAAAAAAAGGTTTTTGTGAGGATTTTTTCTAATGCCCGTCTATCTAAGTAAAAACCTTAAGATAATATCTGTCGCCGAGTATCATCCTCTAGTCTATCATCAATTATCCTCTAGATTTAATATATGTACCTTCTTAGTTAGCTACATACTGTCATTTAACAACAGGTTTGTAGGTGGTAGAGTCACGCTGAAGCTATTACTGGTTTCAGCATGAATGGGTCGGCTCACCCGGGGTGATACCACCCGACTCACAGAAAACCGACGTGAAGTAACAGTGCTTGCATTGTTGCGTTTCGTTCGGTCAGTGAGAGCGACGGGGGCCCACCTGCCCCCTCCCCTTTCCATTTCCCCTTTTCGCAAACACAGGCTGGCAAAGCAGTTGCGACTCCCCTAGTGTTGCAAGTGTCTATGGACGACTTTGATAACTTAACATCAATCAGTTTACCCGTCTGTTTCTTTTGCGTCCTATGACTCAAAAAAATAAATTAAAACGTATAAAGTATTTTAATAGAACGTATCCATGGAACAGAAGTACTATTAGAGGTTTTAAATTATGTGTGGATTCGATTTAGCTCGAATCAACAAACTCTTTGTATTACGGGATAACAATACGGCATCTGTTGGTCACTAAAAAGATTTTTCTTGTGTTATATAACTAAGCAGAAATCTAGGCAACTCATATCCAAGATAACTAAACAAAAGATGGTTAAACTCGTGTCCTCGTCCGAGCAAGGATCCGTCAGACGCGTCGCTCAACAAAGTAAACTTCATTAGTTCACTCGCTCGTTCAATGGAAAGAATGCATCGGTGTTACCCGGCCGGAGTTCCGTATGCATATTTATATCGGAGTGCATCAAATTAACTGGGTTGAATAGATACCTGCCGGTTTTTTTTTTTTTGAACATTTTACTTAAAAGTTCTATCAGCAATAGTTCGTTTAAAATATTGTATTGTCATTTAAGATGCGTTTTTTATATTTTTTGGGTTAAATATACAGATATATAGGTGAGTATTTTTAATGTTGAATCAGCGTAGTTAACACTACGAATGAATGTTTATTGAAGGAAATGTGTTATTACTTAATATAACAGAGTCAGTTTTTGAAGGAAAAACGTTTTTTTTATCGAAATGATGACGCTATTGACCCAGCAAGGTCTTAACAGCTTCACCGGATCACATCGTAAAACGATGTATGAATAATGTATCAAAATAATAAAAAAATGAGAAGGAAAAACTTATATATCTACTAGCTATATTCCACCTACCGAGTCCAATTGTGAATTTAAGCCATTCTCCGATCTACTGTAACACGCACTCACAATGTTATCAAATCCGGTCTAGCTGTTTAGTAGGACTGTTCAGTGACATACACACATACAGAAGAAATTTATATATAATGATAAAAGAAAATAAGAAGAAAAATAATTGTAACCTTTTTAAACACGTGCGCACGAATGTTCATGATCTGTTATTAATTACTGTTAGAAATACATTGTATTAAAATAAAACATTCATTGATTAGGTTCCTCCATTTGACCCATCATGTATAATTTCGTTTTCTTTCATGAAGAAAGTTATTACTATCTATACCATTTTAAGGCCCTCCAAAGCATCACTTTATATATTATCCATCAGAATATTAAGAAAAATCCTATTACTAGATGCTTAGAGGGGTAAGAATATAAACAAAATCTTCTTGCTACTCATTTCGTTCTTTGATTGTTTGTTGTTCTCACAAAAATAATGATAAAAAACCCAGCACAAAGCGTGTATACCTCCTACAAAGAGTACTTAAGTAATTAAATAATGCTTATCCTTTATTGTATATTGTAAAGATAAAAACAAAAGTAGCTCAGATGGAAATCGAGTGCTTCAAAAATCCGATTAACCCGAGTTCGAAACCGAACCGTCTCTTTTCAGTCCGGTGAAGCTGTTAAAACCTTGCTAGGTCAATAGTGTAATCAGTTCGAAAAAAAAAAAAGTTGTAAAGATAATTATGGTTTCATTATTGCATCGCGTAACTCTAAAAGGGGTGGCGGTGATGGGAGGTGATTATAATCATTTAATGGTCCGATCCATCACAAATGACGGATTTAAGCATCTGACGGGACGACGGTTAATAGGAAAATTGGCGGGCTTTTATCACTCTATACTCCTCGTTGACACTAAAGACTAAATTAATCTCTACTTTTTCTATTATTTTTATAGAAATTATGATAAATTCTCAAATAATAAATACACAGTTTAATTATTTATTCTGTTTAACGCTTTCATGCCTTAGTCACTGAAACGGTAAAAAAAGATAGTAACTTTCCTCCAGAATTGTAGCTTTTTTTTCGAACTGACTACGCTATTGTCCTTTACAGCTTCACCGGACTACTAAGGCGAGCGCTTAAGGTACTTGGCCGATTTTATTCAGTGAACATGCTCAAGGGTGCACGGCACACCTCGACTCGGGCTGTTACGAAAGAAAACCCGATCTGACTTAGCTAATCTATTCTAAGCGATTAAATTGCATGACTCGAAAACTCTTACATGTATATCGGAATGAAATGAATAGTAATAGTGTTACCGAGAATACCTGAAATCTATTTTGACGCGAGCGGCGCTGTGAAGAATATTTCTTTATATTTCACGATTTACAATATTTCTAGAATTCAGGTATTTTTTTTTTCTATCTGACTATGCTATTGACCTAGCACTAACAGCTTCACCGGAGTCCTAAGGCGAGCGCTTACAGCACTCAGTTCACACACATAGTTCACGCCTTATCTGAGCTAACCTAAATTAAGCTACATATTCATACTTATGAGTTGTTGAAACATGTTCGTGTATCAAGCATACATACCTCGACAACTCTTATATGTATTTTGTGTCGGATAATTTTTCTAAATTATTTCAGTTCAATAAAGGAAAAAACCCTTCCACTTTCATGTGTAAGCATGTGTGCGTGCGTGAGGTGATATGTGTAATGTTATTGCAGTGTTGTAAGATTTTCAGATAATTATATGAAGTACCTGGGAGACCGAGCCTGGCTCGGTTGTTTGAAAAAAAATTTAAAATTAAAATAAACTGTTAGGTTTGCCTTATAATATTAACATTTCTTTACAAAAAAAAATAATTAAAAATAAATCTCTTCTGTTGTCACTGGGATTCGAACTGGGATGACAAGGATTATCGAAGCAACTGATTTCCATCTGAGCTATTTTTGTTTTGACAGCGGCGGCGAAATTTACATTTATATTTTTTCATTGCCTGAAAACTCAGTTAAAAAGTTTTTTATGAATAAAATCTAGCTAGGTCGATTTATCCTCCCCGAAACTACCTACATATTGAGTTTCACGGAAATAGATGACACCGTTTCCGAGATCCTGAATATATACAAATATAAAAATATACAATTGCTCGTTTAAAGGTATACGATAAAAGACTGTACCTATTATGGTATATGTGTATTATTGTTGAATTCCGACAACCGGGGTGTAAGGGGTGTTGAGTAACATCTTAAGACTTGAGACACCCAAGCCAACCTCACCTGCACGTGGTGCACCTTGCTAATCAACGAACGAGGCAATGGCGATAGCGGGGTGGTAGGGTTTTACAGCCCGACTGGGTCGCAACTACCATGTATATGGCGAAAAAGCCCGTCATAGTGACTCGCTTCTGCGCGTCGCGTTTCGGGATCAGCCTGTGCATATCCAGTACCGGGTGACTTTCGTCATTATGGCCGGCATGACAGCGGCGACCGGCGATGGATAATCTGTCTCTCGGTGGTTGCCGATGTTTTTGGATTGTACTATGCTTAACATCAGGCATAGTGCAGTCACTATGACGTGCTTCGATAAAAAAAAACGGGCAAACACTAGTTAAACGAAATTTTACATGAATTCGTCATATATGTCCGCGCATGACTCATTGTCACGTTACGGCTGAGCCGAGCGTGCAAGCGAGAGAGCGGAACAAGCAATAGAAAAGCGTGATCGACCTAAGCGTTTGGCTTGTAACACATTTATCTATATATAGAACTAGCGTCTGCCCGCGAAATCATTCGCGTGGAATAGATATTTTGGGTTAACGCTAACACGGAAAGGAAGTTCTGAACAGAAAAAAAAAACCCGATTTTTAAACATTCTTCACTGGTGTTCCGTTGCTTTTGGTCTGAGCGTGATGATATATAGCCTATAACTAACCTCGATAAATGAGCTACATAACATTGAAAGAATTTTTCAAATCGGACCTGAGATTACCCTCTACAACGTCACAAACTCACAAACTTTACCTCTTTATAATATTAGTATTGATAATTCAATTCGTGAAGGTATGCAATCTTAAATAATTTTTTCTTATAATGTTATCATGTAAAATTATCGTCTGTAAACCGAGTTTACAAACTTTTTTTTTATTGTTTTTTTTTTTGTTATGGACCATTAAAAGCAATATTATTTATTACATAGTTTATTTTAAAGAAATAAAGGTATACTTCCATAATATATACACTATTTAGCGTAGTCCATTCCCGGGAGAAGCCAACTGCCGCATGTTCCGGTATTTGTGCATTCAGCCGGATGGAAATTTTCATATTTGACTAGGTAGCGTTCAATAGTTACTTTTTATTCTGCAGGTAATATATTTTTTAATTCGTCTTGTTATTTTAAAGTAGTTTATTTTAATAAATTCTGTTTTATATAATTATTTTATGATCTGTATTATTTTATGTAGAGAAGATTTTTTCAAGGATGTTTATTTTATATCAGAACCCATAATATAGTTCCAAATGTGAGTACTTATATCTCGTGATATGTTTTAATTACAACCGCGAAAGTTTGTAAACCTCTCCATAGGTAATATAATACATATATATGGGAAATAAAAGAAAATTAGTGTGCAAAAAAAATAATAGTGGAATAAACTTATTATTAAAAAAAACGATCGGTGGAGTATCCGGTGGTAGAACCAACAACTTACACTATTTTGTTGGGACAGTTGTCTTGTAGATTCCTTAAATAAAACTATCCCCATTTCGCTTATCGAACTGTCTACAATATTGGCCTAACAAGGCATTTAAGGTTTTACTGGATTACTAAACTAAAGTCTATTTTTTTCGAACTGTCTAATTGTTTTCAAACTGACTAACCGTTTTCAAGCTGACTAACTGTTTTCAAACTGATTAACGGACATATCGACCGATATGGACTGAGTGATAGAATCTATTATTAATTGGGTACGGCAGCAACCTAGCGGTTGGTATGTAGAAATCCCATATTCTCATTAGCATTGTGGATCACTTAATCTGCGAAAAATGAGAGCCGTAAATTTCTAGACAGTAATTAAAATTTTGAATTCAAAATAAATAGCATTAAGTTTTCAATGGGTGCCTGTTCCTGCGAATGTTTAATCTTATCCGTGGAGTTTATAGAGAATCCTAAATTATTTCCGCTATTTCTTCAGTGTCTATATGGTAAATCAAGTATTCTCTTTGTACAAGTAAACAAATGCTTACTACTCGTCTGTGTATAGCTACCACCCGCAACGTAAAAGTATCGTAGTTTTATTGTGGGGCGTTTGTTCGTAGTTATTATTTAAGGTCAACCTTCTTTTTAATACTTTAGGAATTGTTTGACCGCATTTCCTTTGAATGAAGTGAAACAGTATATTATGTGTGCCTGTGCCGGCCGAGACTACAGTGCTCGCCGGTCATAAATGAACGCATG
>JACEII010000025.1:2126421-2142801 GCA_014332785.1 Antheraea mylitta | reverse complement strand
TTGTCAAGTGCATTTGATTTGTTTATTGAAAATTGTGAATTAATTATACCACAGTTAATATTTATTTCTATTCAAACTACAAACTTTAATATCTAAATGTATCTATATATCTATCTATCTAATACCTTTAAACGAGCAATTCTTGTATATTTTTATATTGTTATATATTCAGGATCTCGGAAACGACGTCAGCGATTTCCGTGAACCTTAGTATGTAGGTAGTTTCGGGGACGATAAATCGATGCAGCTAGATTTCATTTATAGAAAACTTTTTTATCTGAGTTTTCAGGCAATGAAAAAATATAACTAGAATATAAGGTAAATTTCACCACCGTTGTCAAAAGAAAAATAGCTTAGATGGAAATCGGTTCCTTCGAAAATTCGTCTTACCCCGTCGAATTCGAGTGACAGCAAGTATCAGTATAAACATAACATTCAAATTGCTTTGTCGAACACTCGTCGTACCAGTATTACACGGCATGCACAGAAGACCTTGCGCCCTTTGACATACCGCCAAACACACCGCGCTTGCACCTTTCACTGATTTCTTTATTACTATTTAATTAGACAATTGACTGTCACGAATTAAACTACGCATTTTTAACGCTATTTATAAATTATGAAACACCGTTCGCAGTTGTGAATGTAACCAGTGTTTTAATTGAAAATATGTCGGACAGCGATAATTTCGGAACTGAAAGTATGCACCCTTCTACAAAGAAAGTAAAATTACACTATGACATATATCTTGATAATGCTATATCTAATACTTTTATAACATACTTCAGTTATCATCGACCAATTTTCACAGTATTAACCAGCTATTCTAAATTTGAAACCCTTGCGTTTTATGGGACAAAAAGTATCCTGGATGTAGCCTTGTAATATCAGTTGTCACTGTGTTAATTTTTGCTTCTATATGGATAACATAGTCTACCTTGATTAAAATTTCCAAAAAATATTTAATGTACAGATTTCGATTTGTTATAATTTTAATAGTATAGATTAGTTATTAACAATTTTGTGGACGTTTTCGAAGCAGTTGAAATTTTTGAACGAAATTATTATGTAATCGTAGCGTAGAGGTAAAGTTGGCGACTCTGTACTATTATCATGACCGACGGGGAGCCGGTTCGAACCCCGTCATTTTTTTTTGGTTATTTGTTTTTTTTTTTATGTAGCCTATATAGCTTGAATTTTTAACTAATCTGTCTGCTGTAAATAGCACAAAGGAAAATTACCAAAATCCATTAAGAATCTCATGAACTACAAATTTTTTAATTTCGTCCGTTATTCTGGAGAACTCCTTGCGTTTTATGGGACAAAGAGTATCCTGGATGTAGTCTTCTAATATTAGTTATCACTGTGTCAAATTTCGTTAAAATTGGTTCAGTACTTTCAGAGTAATTCGGGTTTATATTCTAGACTTTAATCCTTTATCCTGGAGAACCCTTTGCGTTTTATGAGACAAAAAGTATATTTGATGTAATCTCGTAATATTAGCTATCACTATGTCAAGTTTCGTCAAGATTGGTTCAGTAGTTTCAGAGTGATGCGTGTGCATAGGGACAGACAGACAGACAGACAGACAGACAGACAAAAATTGTAAAAAGATTATTTTTGGCTTCTATATCGATAACATAGTCTACCCTGATTAAAATTTTCAAAAAATATTTAATGTACAGATTTCGACTTGTTACAGTTTTATTATAGTATAGAAGATTTGATCCAACTTGAGAGATAGAACAATTTAGATATCGATTAATGTCCTCAATATTTTTAATTGTAATTAAATTGTTGTTAGTGTTGATCATTGTTATTAATTGTAAGTTTACTATACCGGTGAAGCTGTTAAGGCCTTGGAAATTTCTTCTACATGTGCCTGATTCATTCACTAAACCAACAAGGTATGTGTTTGAGCGAATCCCTGATTTGTTTGGTTTCACAATTGGAAAAGGTGAGAGTCGCTGTAATCCAGTTCTACGTTTTTTAAGATTTTTTGAGTTTGGAAATATACCTGAAATAGGTAAATAACCGTTTTTACGCAGTCGAAGTTGTGCGGGTCAGTTAGTAATTACATAGAAATATATATATATATATATATATATATATATAATATGTATATATACCTGTGTGTGGGGGCATTTTGGTGGTCTTCCGGCGCTCTCACTGACCGTACGAAACGCAACAATGCAAATACTATTACTTCAAGTCGGTTTTCTGTGAGGAGGTGGTGCTACCTCGAGCGAGCCGACCCATTCATGCTCAAACTAGTAATAGCTTCAGCGTGGCTCTACCACCTGCCAGTTACAATCAATTAAATTTTAAACTATAAAACTATATTTATATAAAGAATCCAACAATAAAAGAGAGAGTTATACAATACTAAAACCAAATATATAATTATACTTAGTCTGATATGTCTTTGTTTGAATATAATTATTATATGATTGAATTTGATTTTAAGATATAATAATTGATATAAAAATATATTTTATATTGATATATAATTGATTTAAAAATGTTAAAAAGGACACAGCTATTCCCTTATTCCGTGTTTCACTTATGTCAGCACGACTTATGACTGCTTCACCTTTCTTTTTAGTTTTATGTGTTGACTAAACTTCTGAAATGTTCGCAATCAATTAAAAAATGATACGAGCTAATTTTTATCATACCAATTACATTAAAAGTATGGAAATTATATGTCTTTGTCCCAGTTTAGATCAAATTCTTTCATGATTGAATTTGATTTTATGATTTATAAGTGATTTAAAATTGGTAAAAAACGACACAGTACCTTGTTCTGAGTTTTCACTTATGTCAGCACGCCTTATGTCTGCTTCAAATTTCTATGTAGTTTTATGTGTTAACTAAACTTCTGGAAAATTCGCAGTGAATCTTCATCCTACTAATTACGTTATAAGTGTGTAAACAAAGGCACTACTTTTATTCAGTTCATATTTTCGATGACGTCATACATTTTCACTGTATATGGAGGTGGTTCGAAGTATATTACATGAATTTTTAAAATGCTAACCGCTTCTACTTCTCTAGGTAGGGTTTTAACATTTTACGTAACCGCGAAATATGCATCCCGTCGTTCATAATTTAAAATGGCTGTCATCTAATATGGCGGACACACGTGGTGTCGAATAAAGTTATATTATTTTTGCGTTTTTAGCTATAGTAATAAACGTCTGTGGATGAATAATGGATGAAAGTTTATAATCTACTAACCGACTTCTTTCGCGTAATAATAGTTACTTTTGGCTAATGTTAACACGCAACAGAAGCTCTCAAGAGAAAAATAAACCGATTTTGAATCATTTTTCATCTGTGCTCCACTCCTATTTGATTTATCGTCATTATATACCTATGATCCTACAACCTTCTTCGATAGATGAGCTGCGTAACATTGAAAGAATTATTCAAATCGGACCAGTAGTTCATGAAATTACCCCCTCCCTACAACATCAAAAACTCACAAACTTTACCGTTTCATAATATTAGTATAGATAAGATCTACATGTTAGATACTTTATATTTTTTGATTATTGTAAAAAAAACGTTGCAGATGTTCAGGAATAAGTAATAATATACAATTCAATTGAGTTTAGAAATGCTAAAATGCTGCATTCATGATAAAACTTCTGAAACAAGTAAACATAAAGCATATTTTCGAGTAATATTTTGCTTGTTTCATTAAAATCGGTTCGGTCTATCAAGAGTTATTGTACTTTTAATGACATTGCGACTTAAGTACGAGAGAAAATTAGATAAATAAATGGACTCATATGACTATTAATCGCGGTTTTTTTAGATAAGGTTTCACACGGACGAAGTCGCGGACATAGCTAGTTAATAATAATGTCTGCGATAAAACTATTATGAAACAACCAACACATTTATACAGAGGAATTGTTAAAACAAATTCTAGCATTAAATTAAATTCATGTAACATTAAATACGGATTTTAGATTACACAGGATTAATTTATACACATATATTTTTAATTCGATATATTTATTGTCTGTTTCCATATTCTTCGTATTTAATGATAAGTACCTAGGAAACCAAGCCTAGCTCGGTTCTTTAAAAATTTAATTTTTTTCCACAAAAAAAAAAGTACATTTCTTCTGCTGTCACTCGGATTCGATCTGGGGTTACACGGATTTTCGAAGCAACCGATTTCCATCTGAGCTATTTTCATTTTGGCAACGAAATTTACCTTTATATTCTAGCTATATTTTTTCATTGCGTGAAAACTCAGTTAAAAAAGCTTTTTATACAGTTCTCATATTGATTCATCAGACATATGATGGGTTCTCAATCTCATTACAAAATATCAATATTAGATATACACATGCTTTTACACTACGAGTCGCTAGTCGGTCGTAAGCCATGCAAGCGCAATACGGCCGGTTACTCTTACTAGCATGTCATGATGCGAAATTGTATATCTATATCCCTCCAAAATAATGCCGGTTAACTCGCCTAACAAAGTTTTCACTAAAACTACAATATAAATTCTGTCTGAAAATTAGGTTACATAATACACGACAAGTTAGAAAAATATATCAATTTAATCCTTGAAAGGCTTTGAATGAAAAACGTTTTCTTTTCTCTAAAAGATTTTTTTATATCATAGGAGGTAAACGAAATGGGTCATCTGATGTTAAGTGATGACCGTCGTCCATACACACCAGCAACATCAGAGGAGTCGTTGCTAGCCTAAGTTGAAGAGAAAGGGGGGATGGGAAAGGGAGAGGGAGGAGGTGGGCCTCCAGCGCTTTCACTGACCGAACGAAACGTAACAATGCTAGCACTGTTAATTCAAGCCGGTTTTCTGTGAGAGGGTGGTAGTACCCTGGGCGAGCCGACCCATTTGTACTGAAACCAGTTTAAGCCTCAGCGTGGTTTTACCGACTACAAGATAATACAGAACATCTCTCTCTCCCTCTCTCTCTCTCTTGGGATCATATGACCCCAAATTGTCGGGGCTGAGGACAGACACAATGCTTTTCCATCTCGATCTGTCGATAGCTTGACGCTTCACCTGACTCCAAATAAGCCCAATCTGCGTGGACTCCACGAGCACAGATCTTCGCCAAGTTCGTAATAAAGAACATAGAGAAATATATACCAGTATTTGAATTATCCAGTTAATCTAATCTAAAAGTTCTGTTCTCATTTAAAAAATCCGAGTATCTAAACGGTTTTAAAATCGCGGACTAGTCTTTATACTGGAGCGACGGTGTCCGATAGCAGTCGTGACTTGGATTAGAGATAGACTCGAGGAGCGTTTACATAAGTGTGGTAACTTTACGTAACTGGAATAGCCAGTGGGACAGTAATCGGGACAGTTCATTGGACAATTGTTACGGAGCTTTCCACAAACAGTGTTTATGTAAGAAATATTTATTTGTAGAGAGTTACCTTTGTGTCATATCATTGCCAATTTGAGATCAATATAAGACAATTATTATGTTCTGATTTCTAGAATTTTTTATCACTACAAATAGTATGTATAGGTTATCGGTTTTTTATTACTAGTACTAATAATAACTAGCTTCTGCTTGCAGTTTTGCGTATTTGACTTATCTTTTGGGAACAGCACTTTTTTCTGAATTATAGTGTAATAAATGTTATTTTAGTATATCTGTCAACATGTATGTAAAATATATATACAAATGCGTAAAAAATAAACTCAAATTCAAATTCCTCATATTAGTTGGGATGACAAAAGTCGGCCCAAGCTATTGCAACTTGAGAACGAGTAAGCGTTATGCAACAGAAATAGTTCTGAAAAAAAAACTACATCCCGTTGGCACTCAAAGCCACGATGCGAATATATAAAATACAATTAATCATCGCATCATTGTTATACATTGAAATACATTAATTATTCAACAGTAGAATAATTAACAACAGTTTGAATAACACAACAACGTAATTTACATTGTATTTTTCATTAATTTATATATTTTTTTATATCATAGGATCCAGACGAATAAGTGGGTCACCTGATGTTAAGTTATCACCATCGTCCATAGACACTTGCAACACTAGGGGAATCGCAAGTGCTTTGCCAGCCTGCGTTCGGGGAGGAAGGGCGGAGGAGAGGGGGAAAGTGAGTAGAGGTAGGCCTCTGGCGCTCTCAATAACCGAACGAAACGTAACAATGTAAGCACTGTTACTTTACCTCAGTGTTTCTGTGAGAGGGTGGTACTACTCCGGGCGAGCCGACCCATTCATGCTGAAGCCAGTAATAGCTTCAGCGTGGCTCTACTACCTTCAAATTACTTAAAGCCGTTTCGAATTATTTTTTACTTTATTCACGGACATTTTTTATTATGTAAATCTTATATATATACTTCTGTATTTTAAACACATCTAAATTATATATATATTTTTTATATCATATAGAAGGCTAACGAACATGCGGGTCATCTGTTTTTAAGCGATCACCACCGTCCATAGACACTAGCAACCCCAGAGGAGTCGCAAGTGCGTTGCCAGCCTGTGTTTGGGGGAATGGAGAGAAAGGGAGAGGGGGAAGGAAAGGAGAGGGAAGGGGAGATGGGTCTCCGGTGTTCTCACTGACCGAACGAAACGCAACAATGCAAGTACTGTTACTTCACGTCGGTTTTCTGTGAGAGGGTGGTGCTACCCCGGACGAGCCGACCCATTCATACTGAAACCAATAATAGCTTCAGCGTGACTCTACCACCTAAGATAAATGTTATAAATATATATGTTTGGCTTTCTTTCGTCATTTTATCGGTTCAAATAACTTCGGCGACTTACAAAGCAAACGCTCCTTCAGATTGTTGAAAGAATAAGCACTGGAACGGATAATCTAGCGTAAAATTAGTATTTTCAAATCCTCATTGTTGCTTCAAGGATGAGTCGGTTTAGAATTTTACATTTTATGCCTGATTGCTATATTGTTGGATGTTATTTATTATATGTATATATTTACCTATATTTATACTAATATTATAAAGAGGTAAAGTTTGTGACGTTGTGACGTTGTAGGAGGTAATCTCAGGAACTACTGGTCCGATAAAAAAAATCTTTCAATGTTATATAGCTTATTTATCGAAAATGGTTATAGGCTATATATCATCACACTAAGACCAATAGAAACGGAGCACCAATGAAGAATGTTTAAAAATGGGGGTTGCTTTCCTTTTGAGAGCTTCCGCTGCGTGTTAACATTAGCCCAAAGTATCTATTCCACGCGAAAGAAAGTCGCGGGCAGAGGCTAGTATTTAATAAGCAATGATAATATAACTAAAAAGCGAAATATTAATGTTAATAAGATATTTAATATTACTGCTATCGATTATTGAATGTCAATTTTGTGTAATAAATTGTATAATAAATACGTTGCATAGTTGAAAAAAATGTATATACCTATTTTAAATACACTAATTGTTTTTTTTTCTTCTGAATCTATACATATAATTTTACGTAAATGAACATTTTTAGGAATTATTATTAACTAGCCTCTGCTCGTGATTTCGTTCGCATAGAAAAGGTAGTTTGGCGTAACGTTAACACGCAGCGAAAGCTCTCAAGAGGAAAAAAAAACGATTTTGAAACATTCTTCATTCGTGCTCCGCTCCTATTAGTCTTAGCGTGATGACATATAGCCTATAATCTGCCTCGATAAATGAGCTATATAACACTGAGAGAATTATTCAAATCGGACCAGTGGTTCCTGAGATTATCCCATATAACGTCACAAACAAAAGTAGGGTGTAAGGGGTGTCGAGTAACATCTTAAGACTTGAGACACCCAAGCCAACCTCACCTGCACGTGGTGCACCCTGCTGAATAACGAATGAGGCAATGGCGAAAGCGGGGTGGTAGGGTTTTACAGCCCGACTGGGTCGCAACCACCATGCATATGGCGAAAAATCCCGTCATAGTGACTCGCTTCTGCGCGCCGCGTTTCGGGATCAGCCTGTGCATATCCAGTACCGGGGGGCTTTCGTCATTATGGCCGGCATGACAGCGGCGACCGGCGATGGATAATCTGTCTCTCGGTGGTTGCCGATGTTTTTGGATTGTACTATGCTTAACATCAGGCATAGTGCAGTCACTATGTCGTGCTTCGATAAAAAAAAAACAAACTCGCAAACTCTACCCCTATATAATATTAGTATAGATATTTTTTGCACTTACTATGCTATTGACCAAATAAGGTCTTTACAACTTCACCGGATTGCTTATAGATAAAATATATATGATAAATTATAAATGATCAGACATGGGATATGTCTTCAAGCCATTGCGATATTTACATATCAACCTTCGATTTTCATAATTTTTATAGAAATACCATACATATTTATATAATTAATGCCAATGTTAGTTTATTACACATTCACGCCTAACTACTCAATTGGACAATATTAAATCTCAAGTAGCCATTGTCAAGGATATGAGAAAGGCCATAAGGTACCTTTCATTTAATTTACGGTGCGTTTAATATGAAACCTTTTTAAAGCTAGTATTCAATACGTATTTAACTTTTTTTTTAAATTGTAGTTCGTCAAAATGACTGCACTATGCCTGATGGTAAGCACAGTACAATCCAAAAACAATAGCGACTACTAAGTGACACACTATCCCTCGCCGGTCACCACTATCATGCCGGCGTGTAAAAAGTTGGATATGCACAGGCTGATCCCGAAACGCGACGTGCAGAAGCGAATCACTATTACGGGCTTTTTCGCCATGTACATGGTGGTTGCGACCCAGTCAGGCTGTAAAACCCTACCACCCCGCTTTCGCCATTGCCTCGTTCGTTATTCAGCAGGATGCACCACGTGCAGGTGAGGTTGGCTTGGGTGTCTCAAGTCTTATGATGTTATTCGACACCCCTTACACCCCATACTTTTTTGTAATAACACCAAATATATTTTGGTATGTTGTAAACCAGACAGCATATATGCCTCGGGTGTTACATTAATGTACCCTATGTATACAGTACAATATTTCAAACCCCTATAGTAAAACATATTCGAAGCCATAATATACATCTAGTACACTATAATCATTAACATCAGAGCTAAAGTAAAAAGCTAACGTGAATATTTCCATCGGCTTTTATACAAATACGAATGGTATTAAACGGGCCGCAAGGAAACCTTTCATAGCACGAATTTCACCTCATTTCCTCGACGAATGAATGGAAAATGGGAGAGGCCTGTGGCTAGAGGTCGTTATACGCGAAAAGGAGGTATGATTTGTTAGTTTAACCACTTCTAACGGCCGCGGATGCTTTTTCGACGCATTTAATATAAAAATGGACAATAGTTAAGAAACCATGTTTAATATCTTTGCGTTTGTATCCTAACTAATAGTATAAATGCGAGAATGTGTTTGCTTATTACGTTTTTACTGCTCAAGTATTCATCAGGCTATAGAAGAGGATATTTATACTAATATAATAAAGAGGTAAAGTTTGTGAGTTTATGACATTGTAGTGGGTAATTTCAGGAACTATTGGTCCGATTTGGAAAATTCTTTCAGCGTTATATAGCCCATTTATCGAGGAAGGTTATATACTGTATATCATTACGTTAAGACTAGTAGGAGCGGAGCACTAATGCAAAAGTTTCAAAACGGGTACTTTCCTCTTGAGAGCTTCCACTGCGTGTTAGCGTTACACTAAAGTAACTATTCCACGCGAACAAAGTAGCGGGTAGAGGCTAGTAGGATGTACACATATATAATCCGAAAAAAACGACCATTCCCAAGGTATATCTAGGTCAAAACTACATTTCAATTTCGATTTTATTTTTGAAGAGTTAATACATTTTCTACATAGGTTTAATATTTTAATAAAAAATACTGCTTAAAAAACGAAATTTGACTATGGATATTTTTAAATGCCCACAACTTAACTAATAAATATCATAGAAAACATAGTATATTATCACAGTCATATTCACTATAAGTTCAATTACAAGGAATATGAACGAATTCCAGAACCATGCATTTTTTTTCTTTGTCCGCTTTATGACACTCACGATAATCAATTGTTCGAATCTTACAGAGACGCTTACTGTACTACACGAATAAAGAATTCCACTAAGTTATGGTAATACTAGCCTCTGCCCGCGACTTCGTCCGCGTGGTTTAGATACACGAACACTAACACGTAACAGTTCTCAAAAGGAAAAAAACATCCCGATTTTGAAACATTTTTCATCTGTGTTCCGCTCCTATTGGTATTAGCGGAATGATATATAGCCTTTAATCATTCTCGATGAATGAGCTATATAACACTGAAAGAAATATTTAAATCGGACCAGTAGTTCCTGAGATTACCCCCTACAACGTCACAACATCACAACGTCACAAACTCACAAACTTTACCTCTGTATAATATTAGTATAGATAAATAAATCCTAAATAGAATAGATCTTAAGATATAAATTGCTATCGTATCAGTTCGTATAAAAATGATTTTTGCTGTTTGATGAAAACGTTTTATATCTCGATGTATAGTTAGGTCGTATAATATTTTCTTAGTAGTATTTCTGTTGTTACTGTCATTTATAAACTCTTAAATTTGTTAGTAATTAAGGCAGCTCTGTTACATTTAGATGAGTCAGTAAAAAACTTGACAAAATCAGTTCAACCGCTTAGAAAGATCAACCCTAACAAATAACATAAACTTCACTTTTATTTATAGAGGTATATGTATGTATAAAAAGCAATAAAGAGTTGCTACGTGACACGCAATTAAACTATTAAAAAATTTAAAACGCGATCTCGATAAAAAGGGCGTCCCGAGAAAAAACGAGCTAAACTCGTAAATTACGTTCCAGTTTTGCATTTACTTCCAGTTACGGAGACAGCTAAGTTTTCAGCGCAAATTAAAACTGCAAGTCTTTAAGTTAATTCGCTTTTTCAAACAGCATACAAAGTAAGTTGCGTTTAAGTTATTTCTTATATAAAAAGCCTCGGAAGACAATGGCTAACTTTTAAATGGGCTAAATATTCCTTATTAAAGTACTGATATTGTTCTTGAAGAAAATAGTACTGGAGACTAGAGTAAGGTGGAAAAATGTTTTTTTTTAAAATATCAAATAAGGCAAACGAACGGGTGGGTCACCTGATGTTAAATGATCACCACCGTCCATAGACACTTGCAACACCAGGAGAGTCGTAAGTGCGTTGCCAGCCTGTGTTTGGAGGAGGGTGAAGGGAGGTACCCTCCAGCGCTTTCACTGACCGCTCAAAACAATTCAAGTACTGTTACATCATGTCGGTGTTTCTGTGGGTCCGGTGGTACTATCCCGAGCGAGCCGACCCATTCATGCAGAAACCAGTAATAGCTGCAGCGTGGTTTTATCACGTATGGGAGAGAGGTAATAGGTGGGGGGAGATTGGTGTTTTACCGGCGCTCTCACTGACCGTACGAAACGCAAGAATGCAAGCACTGTTACTTCACGTTGGTGTGTCTGTGGAACGGGTGGTAGTACCCAGGGCGAGGGGTCCCATTCATACTGAAACCAGTAATAGCTTTAGCTTCTATCACCTATAAAATGTTGGGATAAATTAGTGATTGTGGGACTTGAAATTAGTAGTACTAAAAATATATTTTAGAGAAGAATTTGATTTTAATATTATATTTTTGGGGTGTAAGTGGCGTCGAGTAACATCTTAAGACTTGAGACACCCAAGACAACCTCACCTGCACGTGGTGCACCCTGCTGATCAACGAACGAGGCAATGGCGATTGCGGGGTGGTAGGGTTTTACATCCCGACTGGGTCGCAACCACCATGTATATGGCGAAAAAGCCCGTAATAGTGATTCGCTTCTACGGGTCGCGTTTTGGGATCAGCCTGTGCATATCCAGATTATTACAGGCCGGCATGATAGTGGCGACCGTCGATGGACAGTGTGTCAATCGGTGGTCGCTATTATTTTTGGATAGTACTGTGCTTACCATCAGGCATAGTGCAGTCACTTTGCCGTGCTACAATAAAAAAAAATACGAAATTGGTAGAGTATAAATGCAAGGATTTTAAAGTATTTGAGCATAATCTTTGTAATAGTAAAAGATAATGTGGCTCAGCATATCAACGACCTAAGACAAAAGGGATTTGACCTTCAGGTATGACTGTCAAAGCTCATGTACATGTCCTTGCTTATGAATCGTTAACTTAAAGGTTGCAAAGAGGCAAGCTATTTAAAAAAAGCTTTTCCACCTTGCTAACAGTCGTCTTAATATTTTCCAACTTAGAAAACTTAATTTATGAACTACTAACTTCTGTCCGCATCTTCGTCCGCGTGAAATAGTCATATTGGCCTAACGCTAACATGCAGCGAAAGCTCTCAAGAAGAAAAAAAAAAACAATTTTGAATCTTTCTTTGTTGGTGCTCCCCTTCTATTGGTCATAGCGTGATGGTATGTATATAATCATCCTCGACAAATAAGCTATATAACACTGACATAATTTTTCAAGTCGGACCAGTAGATTACCTCCTACAACGTAACAAACTCACAAACTTTAACTCTTTATAATATTAGTATAGAATAACTTCTGCCTGCGTCTTCGTCTGCGTGGAATAGTTACTTTGGGCTAACGCTAACTTTAACACGCGACTTCGTTCACGTAGAAGGTGAAAATATTTTCAAAAAATACAGACGTTTACCCCGATTTTGAAACATTCTTCATTGATACTGCGCTTTTATTAGTTTTAGCCTTATATATAACCTATAGTCTTTCCCGATAAATGAGCTATCTAACACTCAAATATTTTTTTAAATCAGACTAATAGTTCCTGAGATTAGCACGTTCAAGCTTGTTAGCTTTTTTAGCATTGTAATATTGCTATAGAAGTATAGATGAAAAATGTTTGTAGTTCAAAATTTATCTTTTCCATCGTATTGGCTATTTGAGCCTGTAGAATCTTATTGCCTAAACCTACAACGTATAATCACCTAAAATATAAACAATAATTAGTCACAGTGTCTGGATTTGCTTTGTAGAATTTCTGAATTTCACCACATATCCAATTATCTTTTACAGTGATGCAGGCTTTTGGTAATTTCTCAGGCGTTGTGACCGCGACGACAGTTGGGATATTTGTCACTCGAATGTCGTCATTATTCTTGAAATGTACTATATTTATTTACATACCAAATTTAATAAACTATATCAAAGGCAACTAGTTTTTACTTAAGTCAATATTTACTGTAGAAGTCTAATAAACGTCTTTGAAATTATATAAATTTCGCGAAAATTTAATTCAATTAACCCTATAAACTTAATTAGTATAATCTGATGAAGAAGTAATTATTCAAACTTTTAGTAGTCTTGTTAAATTATAATGCAACCAGTATCAAAGTAATAGAGAGAGATATTTCTCTATAAAAAGTAAATATGTTGGAAAAAATTGAATTTTTTGTATGAAAATAAGGACCGAGGAGTAATAATACATAAACCGTGTATCAAATCCTCATCAGAAACAGGTTCGTTGCGCAGAGTGTCCGCACGAGATGTGAAATTGTATTCGCGTTAGCTAACTTCCTTGAGTTACCAACGTTTGCGATTAAAATGAGTTGCAACTTTGTAACTCTTTTTATCCTTGAATTCGTTTGTTTATTTGTGTATTTTATGTCTTATTTAAAATCTATGAGTACCCGTACAATGGTCGAACTGTAACCATAGAGAAAAAAAACTTTTTTAATTTTTTTGTAGGTAAATCTAAAGATGGTAGTTTATAGGTGGTAGCCATGCTGATGATGTAGTACCACCCTCTCACAGAAAACTGACGTGAAGTAACAATGCTTGCATTATTGCGTTTCGTTCGGTCAGTGAGAGTGCCGCAGGCCCACCTCTCTCCCTCTGCCTTCCCTCTGTCCCCCTTTCCCACCAAAATAGGCTGGCAACGCACTTATGACTTCTTTGGTGTTGCTGGTGTCTATGGACGGTGGTGATTACTAAACATCCGGTGACCCATCTGATCGTTTGCCTCCTATGATACAAAAAAAGATCGTTGGTAGCTACAAAACCACCATTAAATAAAATGAAGAAAATAGCTTGAGAAACAGAAGAGAGATGTTCTTAACAATTCCCCTACTGCCTGTTTATATATAGATATTTATAGTAGTCTCGAAATTCGAATATTTCTTTCAGCCCGTTGAATAGTTAATGAAAGTGAACAGTCATGCTCGTTTTTGTTTATTTTATGGATTGAAACATCTATGGAAGGTAAACCTGACGGTTGGCGTGGCGAAACAAAACACGCACTTCGCACTGTTAGCGAAATACTCAAAAACATTTACAACCTTATCTGTATAAACATACTCGTTATACTGGTGTTATGCGGCACGCGCCCACGACCTAGCGCCCTATGATAAATGACGCCAAACACACAGCGTCTGCGCCGTGTTGAATTTTAGTATTTAATAAAAATGAATATTTATGTATTAAAATAAATAAACAGTCATTATTTTATGTTACAAATTTGTAATTCTTTATCTCTTCATTATGCCATAGCTGATTCCTGTCGTAATCTGTTCTTTTATGCATATAATTTATACAAAACAATTTCGATGTTTTACATCTGTCGGGCGTCCCGTGATGGCCCAATTTTTTTTTGTCAACAGATCTTCTAGTAGATTATTACTGCCATAATCGAGTGAGAAACGATATTACAAGTTTCTTGCGATCTTTACAATGAACTAACAAGATGGTGGCCGTCGTGTTAGAACTTTCGAGGGAGTTTTGTGGCAAGTCAGATTCCTTGCTTCATGGTGTTATTTATTTTACCTTGATAGGCGAAATATTAAATAATTTCTGTCATAAAATTGTAGTTCTTAATACCGAACGTAAGATCCAGTCTGTGGTTAAAACAAACAGCTCATATTACCAACAATAATAATAATCTTCAAATCGGAAACTAAGAATGTAATAGCGCTATGAATTGCATAAAAAATATACAATATGGATGTTTCTCTTATTGAAATGTTATTGGATTTATCATCCACAAGCAGTTCTATAAATATAATTTTAATACCAATATGTACTATATATTCTATATTTTTTGGAAATTAAATGTATAATAGAAATAGTTTTAACTAATTCCAGCATCTATGATGGAATTTAAAAGGGAATTTAAAGTCCTACCAACCCTCCCTCCTCCTCACCCCCTTCTGTTTTCCCCCTCAAACACAGGCTGGCAACGCACTTACGACTCCCCTGGTATTGCAAGTGTCTATGGACGGTGGTGACCATTTAACATCAGGTGACCCGTCTCTCCGTTTGCCTCCTATGACATAAAAAAAATTCAAGAGTTTAACACATAATTTATTAATTTATTTAATCATATTAGTTCCATTTTATTTAAATTCTTTCACAATTCTAATATAGTAGGTATGTAGGTAGGTAATACCATAATCGCTTTTAATTAGTAACAAACTAATTCTAACGACATTCATTTGTGTAATTCCTATTCATATTATGTTTCTGTTCTTGATTCCTTTTGAATAAACAAATAAAATTGCAAGTATTATATAATAGGCACTTAAAATGATATATCTTTGCCAATCGATGAGAAAAAAAAAAACAAAACGCAAAATTTAATTTAGGAACATTGTTCCTTGTTATAACAACGTTTCGTGCAACCCGTCGAATTTAACTCGCCACTCGGAGTCGAGAGGGGTAAAGATGTTACAGCCGATAAACTGGGTAGAATTCAATTTTGCCGGGTAAACAGTTTAAAGCCGAGTTTCAAGTAACGAGTATCGAATGATAATAGAATGAATTGAAGCTAATGTTCGTGCGGGCAAATGGAAGTGAGAAACGGCAGCATCCACACTAAATGAATTTTTAATATATTTACGTTTTGTTTATTTCATATAGGAGAATTATGACTACCTATATATTATATAAAAAATTTCTCTGCAATATCTGTCTGTCTGTTCGAGATAAACTCAAAAACTACTGAGCCGATTCTTATGCGGTTTTCACCAGTACATAAATTGATTTATGAGGAATGTTTAGGTATGTCATTTGTCAATTTTTTTAATCATCAGGACGAGATCCGCTACCTTTGAAGAAAATGAGGTGTTTGGAAGACGGCTCTATTTACAATATTATGAATTCCTTCGATTCTACAACACACTTTTTGAAATTAAACAGGGTTTGAGCGGTTTTTGCTTGGGGAAAAACTTAAGCGAACGACACTATCCCCATGTATGTGAATTTATATGGGACCACCTCAGGATATAACCAATTGAAATATAAAAAGAATCATTAAAACCGGTTCACAATTGACAAAGATATCGGTTAACATACATAAGATTAAGCTCTGTTCATCCCTTTATTTTCCACCCTTA